>NTHP01000115.1:673249-685791 GCA_003416845.1 Oplegnathus fasciatus | reverse complement strand
CACACACACATACGTATAAATGTTTTACTCAGACGATTGGCATCCCAGTGAATCATCAGTAAAATATAGAAAACATTCAAATACAAAACATCATCACACCCAACTCTGATTCAGTCATACTCACATCCATACATTTAAACATCTTCAAAGGAAACAAAGCAGAAGGGTCAATTCATTCAAATTACAAAAACAAAACAAAAAAACAATATTTTCTCTCTTACCTGTAGTGATGTTTAACCTGGGAGATCATTTTGGTTTTATTTGTCTAGGTTTTGAGTTTTCTGCCCCCACATCAATACAATCCTTATATTCTAGTATCCCCACATACAATTCATTGCAGTGTTCTGTGAGTTTTTGAGATTATTTCTGGGAAGGCGTGGTATTTTGACCACAAACACCACAAACAGAATTCAATTTACCTCCATTGCATTGTGGTCAAAGACGGATATCTCAAAACCTGGACAAAATGAACCAAACCTAACTGCATGGCTAGATACCACAACATGTAAGTGAGAAAAATGATTTAAATTTGGGTGAGCTGGCCCTTTAAGAGAAAGATTTATGAAGGAATCAGTGTTTCTGTTACAGCCTTGCATAGCAAGATGTTCTTCATTATGTTGTATTGTTTAGGGCTGTAGTTTAGGATTATTATCATTATCGGTTAATATACAGTTTTGTAATGAATCAATTCATCATTTAGTCTATAAAATGTCAAAACATACTATTAAATGCCCATTAAAAGTTGAATAACGCCTTTTTTGCAATGGTGTGAAACAGAAAAGCAGCAAAGGAGCTTCTCTTTCTTCTCTCTCCTCATGTGAGCTTCTGATGGCCTTTAAAGGTTTGTCCTGTTTGGCGTCGGGCAACGGCGTGAATCATCTCTCCAGCATGCGCACACATCCACACACGCTCTGATCCGATTGCAGTAATCTCTCGACTGCTTTACTCATCGTCGTGGATACAAAGAGTGGCTCTGTTTGGTGGTCAACATCTGAAGTCCTGGTTTACTGGCACCAAACCTGGATCTGTCACAGTCTCTCAAAGTACACATTAGTTACACAGTCAATCGGTTATGGAAAATTCATCTGTGATCACTGCGATCAATTTTTTTCACGTTGGTCAGAACAAAAATAAGCTGGTCCTTTGTATTCAAGCAAAACACCCATATACATAAACACAAAAAAACACTTTTTTCGATTATTATCACGCACACACACACACACTCACATTGGTACTCGATCCAACTCCAGGAGGTGGATGTGGGTGAGTGTTTCTAATCAGACCGGTCCAGACTCTGACTTTGTGGGAGTTCTCCTCTATCTGATCACACACACACATGAGTGAGACAACATGCTTTTGTTGGTTTAAACTGAACAACCCAATAATGTGGACTGGAAGTGGAAAAGTTCAAGTTTGTTTGTACCGCTCAATTTCATACAAACGCAGTTCAAAGGGCTTTAGGGTTGTAAAACATTACAACTAAGTATTAGAGAGGCAGGAACAGAAATAAATAAAAGTGAAGGAAATTGAGACCAGAACTTTGATACAAAATAACTAGATCAGTGTGGTGGCTGTGCTGTGCTTTCCATGCAAAAATGCTAAATGTTATCTCACTTTATTTGGAGAAAGCTGTGGGGACATTCACTAACATTTACGTCAGTGTGTTCAGGGTGTTTCCAGTTTAAATGCACCATACCTGTGCTTTTGTACTTAATATTTAGCCATGCACTACCAATATACTTTGTGTTACTGCCAGCCCATGTCCAAAGCATACCAGAATCTTTTCAGTTTGGGAATGCAAACAGGCAGCCATTGGTTTCCATTCATTTCCCTATGGCAGGGGTCTCAAACTCAAATTACCCAGAGGCCATTAGCCAGGGTGCTCATTCCTAGAGGGGTGCGCTTAAATACTTGGTGGTGCTTTTTAATGAATCAAGACTACATTTAAAGCATATACACTCCAGTGTTGAGTCGTATCGCTCCGCATGTTTAGTAGAGTAATGCCGCTGAGATTGTTTTCCTTGAGAACGACAGTTTTCTCTTTGCAGATGAGACAGGAAGAAGTCACATTAAACTGTATGACTCAGTCGTCCACCTCCACTGACGCTGTCTGAGCTCCGGATCAACCTTTAATTTGGGGTTCAAAAAGACACATGTTGGCGTGCGCTGTGGTAAATCAGAGTGCTGTTGGTCATGATGTTGACAAGTTGCACAATTAGGTGCAGCTTGCTAAATTTTGTATATGAAATGATTGCTAAAATAAATAATAATAAAAGACTGGGGGAAGATCTAAATATGGACAAACAGAAGTTTGTGAGACAGATGTAAGAAATTCTATTATGGGGGTCTATGTATGAAATTGTCTTGTGGGCTGGATCTGGCCTGCCCTGTGGTATGAAAATCAACTTGCAGAGTCTTGAAACTTGCTGGAGATGTATGACTTATCACAGTGACAAATCTAACAGGTTTTTTTTACCAAACGTGCCGCATTATTTATTTCACAACCACCATTTTTGATTATTGTTCACCTTTCGGAGTAGTTTTTTTTGGCAACATAGCTCATGAGCACAGTGATGTTCAATGGCTGATTCAAGTCTGAGATGTCAGACCCTCCCTCCAGCTCGTGAACGCATCATAGTGACAGACCTGTCAGAGCAATTCATGATGTTCAGCACTAAAATATAGTAAATGGGCAAAAACGTTAAAAAAAATAATAATAATAAGTCTGTCTTTCATTCTTTTTCTTTCTATTTCTTCCTTTGTTTCTTTCTCCCCTCCTGTCTGTCGTTCTGTGTCTGTGTGGTCGTCTAGTGGTGAACCAGGAGGGACAGCCTCTGATCGAGGGGAAGCTGAAGGAGAAGCAGGTCCGCTGGAAGTTCATCAAGCGCTGGAAGACCCGCTACTTCACCTTGGCGGGAAACCAGCTCCTCTTCCGCAGAGGCAAATCAGTACGTGGCCGATGAAAATGAAGCCTCCTCACACACAAACACACTCGCGCATGGATACACATGCACATTGTCCCCGGCCTCTCACTCATTAATATTTTCCTGTTCCGTGTCATTTGAGTCATGATGTAACTCTGCATGAAACAGTGGAAATCTCATCCCGTGATAAGCTCAACTGTCCCTCAGGAGCATCCGGTGAATCCGACTGTAACAAACCTTGGCCCCGGTAAGGACTCGTGGGGGACTCCCGAGGCCAAGGCATGATGCTGCAACAACATGAGTCACTCTCACCCACTATAACTCAAAGCAGATAACACTACACACAAGTAGCAAACACACAAGAGGAGGCACTGCCTCGTACAGTATGTGTGAGTGAAAGAAAGACAGAACACAAAGGTGAGGAGGTTTCCCTCTGGGTTGCAACAACACAACTTTTCCTCCAGCTTCCCTGTGTGCTGGTGGCTTACTGTAAGGTTGAACGAAGGCTGAGGTCATTAAACAGATAATTATTGTGCAAGGGAAAAGTTTGCTTAATCAAAACCACGGTGCGAAAGCAGCATGATCAAAGATGCGCTGAGGTCAGAGGCCTGAAAAGGTCAAGTTTGATTTCATCCAGCTGACGACAGAAGTTCATGGGAAAATCAGTTTTATTTTGAAATGTTACTACACTTGTGTGTATCCGTGCTTATAGCCTGGTTTATGGCAGTCATCTACAAGCAATTAATTATAATTGAAATAATTTTCACAGCCAACAGGAGATTGGATGTCTTCTGGATCTTTAGTCGGTGCCATGTTTATACAATCAGCTCCCAAAAACTAGAGCGAGGCACGACATCACAGAGGAATATCTGGAAACTAGGGGGATATTCTCAAGCAGAGTTGAGCTCTCTTTATTTTTTTTTCCTCCAAACAATAGTCTTTGTGCTGCTATCCAGATGGTAATGGATTCCTCTCTTTTGCAGCAGCCACAAATTATAAAAAATTAGGCTTTGTTCTCAGAGCTCAGTCCGTCTTTGCCAGCATGTTCTGGGGGTGGTTGGTATGTTGTGAAAGACCTTTTTTTTCCCCAAATGGGGAGTGAGATTAAGACCCAAAAAATGTGTTGTTTCCTTCACACTGAGTGATCGAGCAGCTTTGACACACTGAGAGGTTTGAAACATTTCCCAAAACCACTCTCTTGCGTCTCACTCTGGTACTCAACTTGTCGCATTTATTTCCATGAGCGTATACAGAGTGGGGCAAATGTTCTGAAAAGAAGGATGCCTATTTTCTCTATATTGTAGGTTATTGCTGAGCTCCTCCGCTGAATACTGTACTTTCTGCTTAATTGGGACCAGACACAGAGTGATGCCAAACTACAGGCAGGCTGGCAGTTTGATTTGGCAAGACCTCATGCCGGAATACAGAAACAAATAGAGCCAGAGAGTGAAAATGAGAATAATATGAGAATGAACAGTGTATTCAGTGTGTCTATATGTTATCGCTGCAGCTGGGATATTAGCTAGAGCACAAGCATTTATAGACCTTATCCAGTCTGCTTTTTGCCGTCCTCTTTTTCTGTTTTATATTAAGTCTGTGTAAAGAAAGTATCATTTGTTCATTGTTTTTGCTGCTCAGATCTGCTGAATGTCATTTTCCTACCCTCCAGGCAGCTGTTAGTTTCCATTTATTTCACTGTTAAGACACTTGCGTTAGGTAACCCCTTACAGTGAATATGTCTTGTTTTGTCAGACCCATTAAACGCTTGCCGCTTAGTTACGGTGCGTTCGCTTGCTCTGAGAAGCTCCAAAATCCAGCATATCATTTATTTACAAGGTGATTTGATTTGTCAGAAAATAAGAGCAGAAGAGACACAAAAAACAAACATCAATATCATGTGATTTTGACAGCACACAAAATGGTTCTGTTCAGCAGCCAAGTGTAGTTGTACTGTTGTGAGTGTCAGTGCCAATAAGCAAACTTATGAATATATATATATATATATATATATATATATATATGAATAATAATACAATATAATTGTATAATAAGGGATCTTCAAGTCTTTGGCTTCATACCAGCACAGTTGTCTCCTAAAATGCATGCTGTCAAAATACTAGCAAAAAAAAAGTTGCGTTTAGTCTTAAGTATCTCAATGGATTTCATGGTTAGGATAAAATGTTTCATCATACAGCTAAAATCAATCAAATGTCCTTTTGAATCAGTGCATGAATCCCCTGACATGAATCTGCTGTGGGAAACAGCAGTCAGACCCTCAGCGCAGCCAGCCGGGAGGTAAAACTGTGAACATCTACTCAGATTGAATTCTTTTCAACAAACACACACACACACCACAGAAAGGATGTGGGCAGTTGCCATGAGTCTTGCAGCTAGCTCTGGTTATGTGGTTATAACCACATAACTAACTATGGGGCAAGAAGACACGGCTGTGGTGCAATACAGACACCACCACACCTCCCCACACTTCCAAACAGACACATTCAAAATGACACTTAGTGGGGTAAAACTTAGATGTGATGTGCAGCAGAGCTGGAGGATTTCATTTCCTTTCCCTGGAGAAGCAGCAGAACAATAAAGTGTAATTGTTCATCCTGGAAATGGTTCCTTCTGAGAACATACTGGAAACAACACTGTGACACAGTTCTGTGGTGCTGAACGTCTCACGTTCTGGCAACAAGAGGTATTGATATGCTTAAAATGCACAAAGAGCTTCTGAACATGGCTGAAGATGAGGTTTAAAAATCACATCACACTGCAAAAATCAACCATGGAGCAAACTGGTAGCAAGTATGAGTGTTCCTGACTTGGGAAATATTTAAGAATAGCAGAGTTAAACTTCTTTTGCTTAATTAGTTTGTAATGTTGAACATTATACTGTTTCCATACAACAAATGCCAGTGGTGGAATGTGACTAAGTACATTTACTCAAGTGCTGTACTTAAGTACAGTGTTGAGGTACTTGTACTTTACTTGAGTATTTCCTTTTTATACTCCTTTATACTTTGACTCCACTACATTTGAAAGGGAGATATTTTACTTTTTACTTCACAAAATTTATGGTACAGCTGTAGTTACTAGTTATTTAGCAGATTAACAAAACAAAACACAAGATCATCTTATAAAATATACGTTTTTATAGGATAAACTACCCAACAGTATGTGAAATAGTCCACCTCAACCAACAGCATACATTAAAATGTTGCTTACATGCTTATGCATCAGTAATAATAATCCAATAATATAATACATAACATTGACGTAGTTTGAAGTAACATTTTGAATGCAGGAATTTTACTTGTAGTTGAGAATTCATTTGTTCTCTGGTTTGGCTCAATTCTTTACTTCTCTCTTTTCCTGTCCTCCCCACAGAAGGACGAGCTGGATGACATCCCCATTGAGCTGAGCAAGGTGCAAAGTGTCAAGGTGAGGAGTTCCACTGTCATCATCCCTCGCAAACCTGCTCCCAAAACCTTTTGATCTTTACCACTGATCACGTTTTCGCATTATTACCAGTTTACGTGCTGGTTATTGTTGGCACTTTATATCATCTGATCATGTGTGGAAGGTCTAAAAATATAAGAATCTAGATCGCATCCCCAAATACTATGAGCAGCTGATACTATTACAGCTGTGAAGTAAGACAGAAGGGGGCAACATAAAGCCAAATTACATCAGTCTTACAAATGGCAGCAGCATCTCTCCCCGAGAAACAGATGTTTAAGTCCGTGCTTGTCATCTTCTCCTCCGCCTCTCTCTCATCTGCCTTATTTCTTTCCATAGGTGGTGGCCAAGAAGCGGCGCGATCGGGGCCTGCCGCGGGCCTTTGAGATCTTCACAGACAGCAAGACGTACGTACTTAAAGCTCAGGATGAGAAACATGCTGAGGAGTGGCTGCAGTGCATCAATGTGGCCGTGGCTCAGGCCAGAGAGAGGGAGAACAGAGAGGCTACCACCTACCTGTGAGAGCAACACAGATGACTGACAAAGACTCAGACTGTAATCAGACCATTGACAATACACGCCATGCACACATTTTGTTTAGTTGTACACAAAAATACGCAACATCCACTGCCAGTAGGATAACTTTATATCTGTAATTGGTGGTGTACAGCATCAAAAACAATCAAAAAAACTTGTTATGCAGTATTTTTTATTTTAAACCAGCTATAAAACACTGGACACAGTGATGTGGTGTCTGTCCAACCAGAATGAAGGTCACATTTTTTAAATACTGACTGCCTGTTACTGTTACACTCACTGCATCTACAACTGTGGACCATCATAAATGAATGTTCCAGATTGAAGTTACACAAGAAGATCTTCACCTGACTGGACCACCATACAGCGTGGAAGTTTCAACTTCCTCTGCTTGAGTCCAGACACTGCTGTGAGCTTCAGCAACAAAACAAAACCAGCGTCTGTGGAAACTTGGGATTTCTGAGTTTAATGATGATCGAGATGTATTTGAGTCCAGAGTAGCATTTAGCAATAAAGTACTTATTAGAAGCACTGCCTCATAATGACTTGTAGCAATAATGAGACTGAAGTTCCTCTTGAAAGCAGGAAGGATGAGGAAGAGGAGCCTAATGGACAGCAGATGGGAAGGGCATTCAATACCGGAATAATGTGTGTGTGTGTGTGTGTGTGTGTGTGTGTGTGTGTGTGTGTGAGAGAGAGAGAGAGAGAAAGAGAGAGAGTATGATGTAGTCTTAAAGGAGTAGTTTGACATTTTAGGAAATATGTTTATTCACTTCCTTGACAAGAGTTAGATGAGAAGATCGATACCACTCTCATGTCTCTAAAGAAAATATGAATCTAGAGCCAGAAGATGGTTAGCTTAGCTTAGCATAAAAACAGGAAACGGGGGAAAGCAAGCTCTGTCCAAAGGTAACAAAATCCACCTACCAGCACCTCTTACGCTCACTAATCAACAACTTACATTTAGTTTGTTTAATCTGAACAAAAACCAAAGTAAAAAACAAAGACAAGTTTATGGGGGGGTTATGTGCGGGAGTATTTCTTGGCAAGGTGCAGTGACTTCCTGGGGTCTCAGCTGGTTGCCTGGCGACCTCATGGTGACTTCAAGACTTCCAGAAGTCGCTGCTCCCGACCAAATCTAACACATAACCACCCATAACGCGACAACTTCTCCACCTCTGGACAGAGCCAGGCTAGCTGTTTCCCCCTGTTTCCAGCCTTTATGCTAAGCTACGCTAACCAGCTGCTGGCTGTAGCTTCATATTTACTGTACAGACATGAGAGTGGTATCAATCTTTTCGTCTTATTCTTGGCAAGAACTATTCAAACTATTGTTTTAATATACATATCGTTTTCATGTGGAACATGTACATATTCAATCCAGTGTTTTTAAATAATTTTATATCATGTGTCTACTGATTTGATTTATACTGTATTTTTAATCACTAACAAGACCTCCCCCCAAAGAATCAGAAATATTTCGTCCAACATATAAGAGCTCCGTATTTGAAGAAAACATTTTGAAGCCTGTTTTCTGTTCCTGCTGTTGTACTAAAGTGACTTATGAAGTCGTCTTCAGTCCCCTAAGAGTTAGTGCAGTGGTCAGATTTCTGTTCTTTTGCAATCTGGATACTGTATGGACTGGGCTATTTTTGGCTCTCCCGAACAAGAAACGTCTGCAACAATTCACTCCATGCTTCACTCCCGTGTCAGCTCAACTGTTGCCTAATAGTGGAGTTTAGAGCACAGATTTCTAAGAAAACACTGAAGTTAATGAGTGGTTTCCTTGTGGATTTAGAAATGCTGCCAGTTCAGTCACACTGATTTAAAACGATTCAGTGAAAGGTTGTGTTTAGACAGAGACTGAAGATGATATTCAGCAATCTCCATCTCTGCCATTTTAAAGCAGGCCCTTCCCAAAAGTTTGTGTGTTTTGTGGTCTTTTGTTTAGACTGGATCGGATAACTGGGTGAAGTGGAAGTGACCATCTGACTGTTAAAGCTGCTGAGCTCCAGTTTTTCCCTCTGTTTTCAGTGGACTGAGACAGTCTCTGTATTTACAACTTTCCACCTGAAAACTCACAGCCTGTGGCAGTACCTATATGTGAAGCACCACAACTCCCTTATGTTACTCACTAACCAGGATGCAGATGACAAACATGTCTTGATCCAGTTAAGACAAACATTCACGGTCGGCCGTGGCAAATCAATTCTTTTGTATGATCTGATTTCGATCTTTATCTGGATCCACATCTGAGGTGTGTGTCTGCCCACAGGTGAATGCATCGCTCTCCTCTTTGGTATCAAATGTGTTTGGTAAACTATATAAAACGCAATGTTCAGAATATTTTAAAAAATGCCTAAGGTGGTCTTAATCTTAACTCGTGTGACAAACAAGCACATTTTCTTTGGTCTTAGTTTGTCCTACAGCTTAAACCCTGTTAGCTGTGCACATGCAGTCATAACACCGCCTTTCCCACCGGGTCAGATTACCACTGTTTCTACTTTTTGCTGTCTCTGTGCCCCCCTCCCACACGGCAGAGCTGACCTGCATCTGCTTACATGTAATATTATTTACATCATGCCTCTCCTTCACCTTTTAATTCCCTCCTTCCTCCTTTTAGATTGATGACCTACATACACAGCTGGCTATGCACCCCAACGTCAGGGGGATTTCCCGCAATAACTGCAGTCAATGTTTTTCTAAAGTGTAACATCACTTTAACAATATTTAGCCGTTCTGGCGGCGCGGCTCTAGGGATGGCAATGTCGGTCTGTCTGTCGGTTGGTTCAGACTGAAATAGCTCAACAACTATTGGATGGATTTAGATGAAATTTTGTGCAGACATTCAGGGTCCCCAGAGGATGAATCCGTCTGACTTTGATGATCCCCTGACTTTGTCTCTAACGCCACCGTCAGGTCAAAATTCCAATGTGTCCAATACTTGGGTGTATGGCACAATACCCGCAAAACGAATAGCAAGCTGATAAGAATGTGTGTAAAGTAAAACATCATTTTTAATTATTTTGTTACTTACTGTCACATATTGTCATTCACAGATTTACACATGGATTTTCTGACACTTGATTGTTGACTGTTTGTGGCATTTGTCTCGTGTCAAGCCCCACCTATCTGGGCAGTTAAGCTTACTGGAACAAACGAAAGCATTCGTGCTGAACTAAACTATACACGTACACGTTACTTGATTGTAGTTGCTGGCAAGTACGCGTTAAATGCACTGCCACCCTTAAGTTCAGAAAAGTCCTCTGCCCTCCGCTCTAAATGTACCATGAAGCCCACAGTGTAGATTTCTTGGTGTTTGAAGTGAGTGTCGGATCGAATGAATGTCAAAGTTGTCTAGAAGTAACAATGTGAACACTCGCTGCCGTCACACTGCCATGTTGGCCTAGTTTCCGAGCCTGTGGGGCCAGGATTTTAGCCAAAATGAGCAGTTGTTTTAGGGTACTTTCCTCTTAATGAAATACATTTGTAGGCAGCTGTGTTAACAGACTGGAGGATAGATACTGTAGCATCTATCTATCTATCTATCTATCTATCTATCTATCTATCTATCTATCTATCTAATCGTCTCACACTGGAGAATAGTGAGCTGTTATTTTGACTACTTTAAAGCACAATGAGATTATTGACAGTTTAGAAAGCAGATATCAGGAGGGAAACACTGCTGTAGATTTCAAAACACACACACACGCTGTATATGTGAAGATGATGAAGTATTAAAGTCTCTGAATGTATAAAAACATTTCTGAGCATAAATATCAGCCTTGTGTAAAGAATCATAGGAGAGGCTTTTTTTAACGTTTTACTTTAGTGTGTTGTTAATTTACATTTGATTTTATGTTTGATTTTTGATATAAGGTCGATATTTATTTTTTACAAGCGCTGTTGTAACACTTCAATCATGTCTGGAAGAACCTCTGAAACAATGAATGACAGATCTGACCTTGTCGCCTCTGTGTCTTCCCTTTCTTCCTCCATTGTTTTTATATTACTATGAATTAACACTGCGAACAAATGAATGCTGTATTTTATTGACAATTAAACTGGTACTGTTATGGATTGTATATTTGCCTGTTGCACCTTTTGCATGTCTGACACTGCCTTCTTGTCCTTTTTCCCTGACAGAATTGTACAATAAATCTTTCTCTCTTTCTGTCTTTCCACACCTGGGTTTGGTTTCGGTCAATTGAAGTAAAAAAAAATATAAACAAATGAGATAATTAAAGAAATTGAATTATGGTTTCCTGGATCTTCACAAAGAGAAAAGGAGAAATCGATGTGAACAAAGTAGGGATTGTTGTTGGACTCACTGAGCCTTGCCCGCAGTGATAGTGATCATCTGGCCGAGAGCTCGTATCTGTTGCTTCAGTGCTCTCAGCAGAACTCCCGAGAGGATGCACGCACACACAAACACTGGCAGCAGTATACAACGTGTCTAATCTCCAGGAGATCATCACATTACATCCCAATGTAAAGAAGAACATTGGTATGAAGACGCTAACGCCGAACAGGCCCGGCGAGTAAAGCAAAACATTCCTTCCTCCATGTGTGTATCTTGGTACTTTTCATGCAACCCAAAGAGCTTTCTCTGACTCCAAACCCTTCAGATTGGATCTCTCAGACTGTCGTGATGGTTGTGATCCAGAAACCTGTTTCACACGTCAGCTGAACTGAGCCTGGCAGAGCTGATTGCTTGACATTCCCAAACTGCCATTATGTTCCCGTTTCAAGCATCCAAAAGCACTTCAAGAAACACATTTGTTGGGGGACCAGCTCAAACGCGAGCTTTAGAGGATGACTCATTGTTCAGTATTATGGACCAGTTGGCAGCAAGTAGGGATTGTATGACTGTGTGATATTTGACACAATTATGGACATCGAGTCTGTGATTTCTGGAGTGTTAACAGCAGAAAGCACAAAACCTCTCTGAGCTGTTCGAGTTTATTTGGAACATTTAATCCCAACAAATCATTTTGAACATCTGGAGATGTAATTTCTGCTTTTGAATCAGACCACGCTCAACTGATGTGCCCAGTGCGTACTTTTTTTTGATTACTTGATACCTCTTGATGCCTTTCATACTATACACAAATATGTACCACAATCATTTCTTTGTCCTCCACAAATATCGGATGTAAACATGTGGAGGCACGGCCTGCCTTGGAAGTTAAACCAGTAAAGTTAAAGAAGAGGCAAATATAAATCATGTGTCTGTGCCTTTCCCTCCTCATCCATCTCCACACAGCAGCAACACTGGAGAAACACTTCATCAACAACAGGAATTATACCCGACAGAAACACACGATATCCATCAACTATCAGCTCAACACACAGAACACTTCCACAAGATGAATCTATGCTGCCTGCAGCCAAACAACCAAAAGGCTTCATCAAATGAGCGGTGGGTCTTGCATTGTGTCTCTGATGTTTGTAGGTCTACAGGTTCATATGATAATGATGATGCTGTATACTGGAGTTATGGCAGATTTTTGCCTGTACATGTGTGTCAGACTGAGCACACATATAGTGCAGCAGTTTGCTGTTACACAACACTGACACATTATCACCGTTTAAGATGATACAGTGAACTTGTTTGAA
>NTHP01000115.1:658249-668249 GCA_003416845.1 Oplegnathus fasciatus | reverse complement strand
AGGAATACATCCAGCTAGCTGAACAAAATGCCCTGATAATTTCAGATGTATTAGAGGTGTTAAGAGTTATAATATCATACAAGTTAATATTTAGACCAGTTAACTCAATGTCTTCACATATTTGTCAGTGATCTTACTGTCTGCGAGGGGAGCGGGATCTTGACCGGGAACGTGTTCTTGAACGAGATCGACTCCCGCTCCTGCTGTTCCTCCCAATCTTCACCTCTTTCCTTAATCTGGGGAAAAAATTAGGCTTATGAAATTTAAAAAGACACACACACCAACACTGTTAGACTGTCAGGAAGAGCCAGCTCTGAAACTAAATAATTTTAAGATTAAAACCGTAATGACGCACAAGAAAAGTATTAAGGATGAAATGAGGATGACCATCACTGTTTCTTACCCATTGTGTGGACTCTTGTTGACCTGAGTCCGGTTGTCTGGCTCCTTCTTCACTGGTTTGAGGGTCTGGGGGTTCGGGGACTTCTCTTCCACCTTGACCACATTTGGGGAGGAGGGCTTGGAAGCAGGAGAGAAGCCACCCAGTGTGGACAGTGCAGGGGTACCATCAGGGTTCAGGCCTTTGGCCTTCAGCTTAGCCTCTGCCAAGAACACCTTCCGCCGCTCCACCTCCTTCTCCAGCTGGTCATAGTTAGGCTGGGAAAGAAATCACAGTTTACACACAGACAACACTGAGTCCTGGCTACTGTGAGCAGACAGGGTTATCACACTGCTGCTAATAGGTTTGTTGTGACAGGCAGTTTCCCTTATGGCACACATAGCAGAGTCTACACCAGTGTAGTCTACAGCTTAGTGGGCAGATGTAATGTGGCACATTTCCACTGGGCTGAGAACTGCAAATCACATGATGATCCAATGTCATACTAATGCTGTGCTACTCAAAAAGCAAAACACTACCTTCTTCCTTGTGTAGAGTCTAAGAGTGGTGATGCAGATCTCTTTAATCTCATCTTCACTGACTCCAAACAGCATGTACCAATGAGGTCTGGATGGCAGAGGTATCTGGGAAAAACATGCACAAAACGTGTGAAGGTGTTATACTGTATAGCTATAGATGATTTGACGTGAAAGCGAGACCAATAAAAAGAAGATCGGTGGCAAAGTGAACATTTCCTCTTACCTGCAGAGCTCGGGCAGCGAGGAATATGCAGGCACAGGCGATGGTCTCGGCTTGGAACCTCACAAACACATTTGTCCTCAGGCTGTCATTCATGTAGTTCCTATGAAGGCAAAAAGAACACATAGAAACAAAAACATAGCATCTTCTCTACACAAAGCCACCTCTCACCCATACTCACATCTCTTAAGTCATGTCACAGATTTAATCTTAAGTTGTTACTGTAGGTGAGTAATATGCAACATTTATGGTCTATAGTGCCAACTCTTATCAAGGCTTGAAGACATGATGGAGAATAGGTTACCATTTGTGGATTTGACCATTAGAGGCACTGACAGCATTTCAAATTAATCACAAGCCCTTATAGCTATAAAGAAACAGCTGTGCATTTGAATCTGTCAAGTTTAACTTTGTCCATTTCTCTCTGGGGCATCCATGGGAGTGCTGTATGTCACAGGTAAAGCATGAAGACACAAATGGGAAATAATCTACTGAAGACCCGCCAAGACCATTTTACCACACCATGACCTGAGAGTAACTACATTAAGGAAAATGATGATCGAGACAATGACACATGCCTTGTAAGGGGAGGGAACATGCAGGCATACGGACGCAACACATTCATCTAGATTGCACTTGCCACTTTCAGATGGTTAGATCTGAGGGAATAGGGAGGAACAGCATGTATGGTGGCATGCACGACAGATTTTGGGATTCAGTGGCAGGTGGATGTAATCAAATGATGCAACACTGGTCTAATATTCTGACAACTTAAAAAGTTTGCATGTTTTGTGTCTGCATCGTAAGGACTGTAACCTCCATATTGATTATAAGTTTCACTGCAAAACAGCTACCACTTTCCACTTAAAATAAATGCTTTCCAACCATGAGTTGAAACTGACCCCCATAAGACCACTGATTCAATTTGTCTGCAACCCCATTCCGCAATGTGGCATTGTAAAACTTATCTAAAAGACATTAGAGGCAATCTATGCCTCACTACTGAGGCTGAGTGAAATCTCTGTGCTACAAAACAGATTATGTGTCAGCGGGTTCTCTAGGACAATGGGTAAATTAGATTAGCCATAGGGAGAGCATTAGGAAAGACAATATGGCCAGGATGTGAATCAGGCAAGTACAGGGTGGTGTGAGCATCTATGTCCTTAAGAAACATAGAAGTCATAGAGACAAAAAAAACGTGCGATAACAGAAACATGATGGTAAAACCCCAATAAACTAAGAAAAGGAACTACAATCACGCAGAAATACCAAAACTCATCACAAAGCAGTGAAACGTCCTTTCTACAGTGGTGACACTTCTCCATATGCATAAACTGTGTGTCAATTTCCACCCAATCGAATTATATGTACTCCTCCGCTGGACGTTTGCCGCAAGTAATGGTTGAAAATCTGCCACATGGGGATTACTTCCAGTCTAACCTGCCTTCAACAAATGCCCTGCACTTGGCAGGTCAGTGTGACACTGCTATGCCAACGCTATTATAGATAACACATGGTCGTTGGATTCTGACTGCTGCGTGGGCGAGACAGGTCCTTGGAGGCAAAACCTGAGAACTGGATCAGCCTGTAAGACAGACACATGTCTGGACACCACGTCAGTTGGGGACAGGACACAGTATACTACTGAGAATATTTTTAAAAAATAGGCAGGTAAACTGGTCAAAAAAAGTTATTCTGTTCTGGCTAAGTTTACTTCATTGCTAGATGCAAGTAAACTAGAAAAAAGTCAGAATATAAATGTGTCTGTAGCTACATGGCAAAAATAGGTATTACAGTTGAAACCTTTGTAGCAAGACCAAAAAAATACAAATCCTTTAGGACACCCAAGAGAAAACAAGACGATGTTGGCTGTTGGGAAAGGCCCGCCCGCCCCCTTCAGTGAATCTCGGCATTGGGATTGGCTGTCTGGAGAGGGGCAGCCAGCCAATGGGGGGAGCTTCCTGAGGTCATGTGGTTGGAGGAGGCAGAGTTCAGAGGTTCTTTATGTGACTTACCAGCATGGACTACCCTTTAATCAAAGAGTAGAGAGAAAGGACAAAGTTAAACCAAGTTCCCTGGGCACCGCACATCAAACAGACTTTACAGCAAAGCCATGTAAGGGCAGACAAGAGAGTGAGACACGTAACAGGTTTAGGCAATAAAACAAATTGCTCCATCAGAAAAAAAAAAGAGGTGGAAGGGTTAAAATGGAGTGAGGGATGTCGCAGTCAGACCTGGGCAAAATAGTTGTTGAATGCTTTTCAAAATCTGTGCTTAAAAACATGACGGGCACTTGAATATCACTTATCTGACAGGTGTTGTTTCCCAAGATCCTAGCAGATAAATCAAGTACTCATCAAGTAATTCAACCATTTGAAACTCGTTCAACTTCATTTTTTAGCCCAGGTCTGGTGGCACTTCTTGCAGACATGACACAGGTTGCTGCTGTGGGGGACGGTCAGTGGAGAACTAGGAAGGAACTTACCAGGCCGTCTGGACCAGTGTCTGGTTCTTTTCACATTCCAGGACTTGAAGGTACATGACGATGATCTGGAATCATAAAATGATAGCATGTTAAAAACACAGAAACCGCCCCAGGTGCGTCATTGTTCAAGCCTGTTCTGAGAAGTGAGAATAGTCTGTCAAAGCTGCTTCCTGTGTGGTTGCATCTGCACGGAGGAACAAACTTAAAGCTGCAATGGCTAAACTACACTGTGCTACACAATTTAAATAGTTGTAAGTGTGGCTTAAACTCACCTTATGTGGATGCTTGACATGCACACAGAAGCCCAGCTCCTTCAGGACCCGCCGTTCCGCTTTGATGACTTGGTTTTTGGTATTTATGTAGTTCTGATCAAGTATCAATGAGCTTGGAGTCCTAGTTTATAAAGGAATCAAAATAAAATAATGTTTCCCCCTTTCGAAATAAAAGTAAAAAAAGAAAGTGCCCTTTTGATTTCTTGCACTCTTTTTCTTTTTTCCCGTTTCAACCAACTCAAAGCAACAGGTTTAACTGTTTGCATGCCTGACAGTTTGCTGGGGTTTGTGGACTCCTGTGGTTCCAGTGAAAGCTTGTGGGATCTGCAGACAGCCCTCGACCTCCATCACCCCATGTCACAGCTTTAACAGAAATATCAACTCAGATCATCGCTCACTACCTCAACGCGCAGAAAGATTTCAGTCTTAAAACTTTAACTGTAAACTCAAATAATGCTAAACTACCATAATGAGCTGTCACAAATCATTCTCACCTTCAGTAACAAACTATATACATCAGTATAACATAACACTCGCCACTCACTACTTCTTTTTGTTAACAGTACAGGATATACAGCCTCTACAGTTTTCCTTGTCCAATGACCACACATCTGCTGGTTAAACAAAGCAGACTATCTTAAATGCTACTGATATTGATACTGACTGACAAACAGATCTACAAAGTGCATTATTGTAGAAATCATTGAAAAACCTCATCTTTATAAAATCAAAAACATTGATTACATGCATTCTGATCTATAAATGTGTTCACTGACAGTGTGTCAGCCTCCCTATAATGAACTACTAGCCTCCTACATCAAGAACTATTTACGATTTACAGTTTACATCCCGAGAACAGAATAGGACTTGAAACAACACTTCCAAAATTTGTGAGCAGTAATTCAGCATTTAACCTTTACAGAGCCAACAATGATCAAATTTAAGATCCAAATCTAGTATTTTATTGTCTCAAATAACAGAACTTTAAACGTGAATACTGTCATGCTACAAACAACATGCATGGAAAAACTTCCAGGATCAGTGTAATGTCCATTACAAAACACGATACTTTAAAGCCAAAATCCACATCTAAAAAACAGACTAGCTACATGTGCACCACGATTGCTGGTACACTTTAATGCTGTTTCAAATTAACTGCATATAATGCCAAACTATTAAAGCTACGGTGCATGCACTGACCCTAAACAAAAACATAACCCGCATGGACTAAAAGTACCGAATAATTATTCTAACTTCAACGAACACGGTGATATTTCTATAAAAGCCATGGGTAACAGTTGGTGAATGGGGTTTTGCTCTTGAAGCACAAACAAAATGCATGGTGAGGAGCAGTCAGAGAAGAAAACTACATTACCCAATGGTCCGCAGATTGACGGACAGATACCCAAAGCTTAAGATTGAACCACAGGAGTCCTCAAGGCGCCCCGGGGGCCAAGGACCTTCGGCCAACCTGTCATCCCCGATCCCAGTGCCCCACGGTGGTTCAGACCACGGCCGTCTCCCACAGGAGGGGGGTGGGGTGGCCCTGGGGGAGGAGAGAGACCCCCTTGCATCATGGTTGTCATGCCGACTGCTTCATCTTACGTACCATTCCACATCACCCAGGCTTTGGTAAATGTAGCTGGTCGCTGTTAGTTGGTTGCAAGGGAAAAAAGAAGCCAAGTTAATGCCAAGGCCGAAAGTATTGACATATACAGATTTCTATGAAGACAAAGGCACACACAAATAAAGTAGTCGTGCCTTGTCTTACAATGCTGAAAATGCACTCCAATTTTTTTAAAGTGAGTTTTGCTGAGATATCAATTTCAGTGTAATGTCAAACTCAGATGTTATATGTAGACAATTACACTTCTGAAACTACCAGTGAAGCGGAAACTGAAAAGTTTTAAAATGGTTTAGAGTACATGGATAAACAGAAGAGCACTTTCACGGCAAAAAGCAGATCAACATCATACAACAGATCAACATCATATCGGATAAAAACAAAAAACAAATGCAATGCATGTTCCATGTAACAAAGACATTATTTATTATTTCCAAAAAGAGAGGACTGGATTTACTGTCGATGCTTACTTTTTGCCTCTGATCTGTCTCAGATGGTGGAAAACATTGATGACGTCTCGTATTCGTCGCGGCGCTTCTTCAATCTTGGAGGCCAAGTTGATGCAAGCCATGGCAACAATCTGGAGAGAAGATAATTGAAGCACAAAGTTGGAAGGAAGAGTTCAATAACTTTAAACATGCAATCACAAACAAGAGTGCCCACATGTGAGCAGCAGGGTTAGGCGAGGTGACAAAATATACAAACAGAAGACACACATTTGTCTACAGGCAAGAGATCTTGCCATATTTTGTCTTTTCTCTTTTCTGTATCAATATAGAGAATTTTATCCATACTGGCCACTTACAGAGGCCAGCACTTGTTGGTTTGATAGCTTGTAAATAGACTACTGATACATTTATCAGATGTATCAAGTCACTCTGACCAACCAACCACCATTTTAATTTGGAAAGGAGTTTAAAGACTGGTTATAAAGTAGGTATACTATATTTAAAATACTGTATCATTTAAGGTCTTCCGCTGGAGAAAAGTAATAATATATTTGTCCAGTATTGTTTCTGTACTTTCAGTTTGTGATTTGTTTCGTATTGATGTTCAGTATGTCCCCTCTTTGTCTTGAAGCAGTTCATAAACTCTGGTACAACGTATCGACAATATGGCTGCCACGAACGTAACCATAACGTTATGCTATGCTAACATTACCGAGCAGCCGTCGGCCTGACAATGATCCATAAACTTGATCGGACTTACCTCAAAACTGTGTTTGACGAAGGACTTGGAGTAGAAAAAACGATGGAAGAGCACCTGCCCCGTTGCCATTGCCACCTGTAGAGAAAAATACAGAGCATGACGTTTGTACTTTGTATAAGCTGGCCTAACCTTGCACAATGGACCGCCGCCATTTTAACTCCACCACGCCAACGTCAAAGAGCTAACATTAGCAAACTGCTAACAACCAGGCTGTGCCGTGTTGTGGTCTAGAAAAATCAACTTGAGCTCGTTGTGAATAAAACACACACCAACGTGTATAACATTAGATATTCTAACTATTCAAGACGGTTTACCTGGGGTAACCGGAGAAGAATGCCCGCCGACTGAATCAGTTCACATCCAAGGATGCGAAGGTCGGTCTCCGTGCTCAGGTCGAGGCCGTCGAGCATCGACGGCGTCGGAGACAGCCTTTCCTCCGGTATGAGCGAGTTGTCGATCGTAAGGTACACTTCCGAGTAAACTTTGTCACCAATGAGAATGCCATCGTTGTTTGTTGATGCGTTGGAAGATACAGAGAGAGGACCTGCGGCCATCTTCACCCGAAAAAACAGCGGTTATCAGCTACAGATACACTCGGCCAACCTCGACGGAACGACGGCGGAGCAGGGTGACTGACAAAGTACGTGACGTCACCGCCCTGTTCAGACGCAAACGTGTGTATGCACATCCGCGTGGTAAAATAGTTTCACACTATTGAATCATTGAACAAAAACTACAGTCATTTCGTTATTTGAAGGAGTTGTACTGGAATGTAACATGTATTAAAATTATCACTGTTTATCACTTGGTCATTAACTTCCCCTTTCTTAATTTTGTTCTTTTACCTCACCTATCTACAGATTGCAACTATAGACTCGGACACACACAAAGTTCATTACGTATTATACAAACAAATAGTTAATAAACAAATCAATTGACCTGACATAATAAACAGGCAATAATGTTTCCATTGTTTTCCTCATCACACATGACAAATCATCTCGTGCTTCCTTCAAGAGCTCCACGTGAGCTCGGTTTTCCAACTTTTAAAGTATTTTAGAGGACAAATAGCGACAAATAAACCCTAAAACAAAAAGAAAGGTTGTTGGTCAAAACAGTTCATTATCATAATAAAGCACCACAAACCCTCTGATCACGCAGCCATACAGAAAACACCAGAAAATGTCTAATTTCAATTCAATTCTTTCAAGTCTCAATCAATTTAGTCAACTGCTGGCAGCTATTAAAAGAAGGCTCTTTTTTTTTTTTTTTCCATTGATTATGATTATAGCACTACTCCCATACATGTTGCTCTTTCAACGTCACATCACTTGTTGGCAACACACACAAAACATCTCATTATGTTCATTATCGCAGTCATTGTCATGTTTCCGACATCACCTGAAGGCAGCAGACGGAAGCGACTCACCATCAACGGTTTCTGTGACGTATTTTACGGGAAAGTCCGGACTTCTCACCACTACCTCTGGAACATATCCATCCGCCCATTTAAAAAACAGTCATCGTAGCAATTTATCAGATTTGTTTGGGAAATCATGTTTGTTGCCTAATTTATACACAGTGTACAGGACGTCAGTAATTTCTACTTAGTCATTTTCTATTTAACCGTTTAAATATATACAGCGACCCCGGAAGAGAGAACAGGGCAAAAATGGTTATATTATGAACTTAATTTTAAGACTCTGGCATTGATTGTGCCAAAGAAGGTGCGGCTCCATATGAACAGCTAGTACAGGGAACACTGTGTTCACTCACTGTTCAGCCCCCAGGATTTTACAGCCTGAAGCCTTGCAGTAACTAAAGACGGACAGCAGAGAGAACTAGAGACACACCAGTTGAGGCTTCTGAAAACTGTGCACATTGAGTGAAGCAGTGGGGTTCCTGGGGTTAAACAGAGTTTGTTCTGTGAAGACTCATACACTGACCAAAAACCTGATGCTGCAGTACAGTTGACTGCAATGTTTTACTGCCAACAAGTGACTTATGGGCCTACACTGCTGTAGTGTGTGTGTGTGTGTGTGTGTGTGTGTGTGTGTGTGTGTGTGTGTGTGTGTTGTACTGTGTGTGTGTTTCTGTCAATGTTGTATGTACATTCACAAACATTTCTTTGCTGGTTAGTTGGCAAAGAGAGCAACTGCCCCGCACAGGCAAACCCAAGTTTCACTGCAAGTTATTTGGTATTTGGTAATTTTATTAATTGCCAATTTGTTCGGGAATTTGCACCACTAAAGGTAAAGGTGTAGTCTGTAATTCTAATCCAATACACTTTTTGTCATCTCCTCACGATCCGCTAGCTGTCCGTTTTATGTGTGCGTTGAAAAAAAAATCCGGTGTTTATACACAGCCCTGGCTCTGCAGATGGGAAACAAACAGAGTGGCTCTGACCGAGCCACACAACTCATGCTCGTGCACAGGACAACAGTTTGGACAACAGCGAGTTTGACCGCAGGATCATTTGTGTTTATTGTGAATATTTGCCTCTCCATCTGTCTCCGGTGAGTGGCAGTTTCATAATTGGTGTGTCAAAATCAATAAATATTCACTGTATCTGGCAAGTCACACATCAGCTGAATTAATCTGGCTTACTACAGCGGTATGATCCCAAAATGAACAGATTTTGCTGTGATTTAATTGCAATAAATGGATCAAAAGAATGTTGAAATAACTACATCATGATGCCGACTTGTGCAAAGTCTGAATTCATGTTTTGTCAGGTCTGTCCACAAGACCACAAGCAAACAACTTTTAAAATGCTTGTTTTCTGAATGGAGTTTGGATCGATCAGGGCTCTCCAGAATCGTAGACTGCACCTTTAAATATCAACTGTGGCAGATCCTGAAATATTACCTAATCTTGGCCCCAGGTCAAAATCTAGTTTTAAGAGCAGTGTCTACTTGCAGCCTTTCATCACAGTCCACCAAAGAGTGATTTTCCCCTTTAGACTGTTTAATTGGAATACCTGTTAAAGGTAGAACTATCTAATACTAACATTTCACATAAAAAGAAAATATTAAAGTCTGAAAAATGAAGATGAATTTAAAATTTGTATAACAAAACAACAATTTTTCTTCATTTCTATCCTATTAATCATCTTGATCTTGTGACCGCTCAGATTTTTCTTGTGACCCATTGAACTGGTTTACATTATGTTCACAAGTTGCATATTCCTAAATAAAGTTGTTTTTAATCAAATTACCAGAGACTAACTCACAGCAATTCCGGGGCCAGGTAGTTTTCCAGCAACAACAGCT
>NTHP01000115.1:641370-651646 GCA_003416845.1 Oplegnathus fasciatus | reverse complement strand
CTTTAATTTGTCACCTGTCTGTAGTTCTCATTCTCAAGAAAGCAAATATGCGTATTCCCCAACTATTCATTCAGATGACTTTGTGGTTCAGCACAAAGAGATGGTATAAAAAGATTTTGTACCATGTGTCTGATGGCATCATAGAGAAGCTGACGTCCCGAGGGCTTGTCAAAGTCTCCGACCACCCAGAAGGTCACAGGACGGATGTAGCCATCATCTGACAACCACAAACGAGGAAACAGAGACTGTCACAATAAGCTACTGATGACGATGTGATGCTAAACAGGCGAACTCATGAGAAAAGGAGGCAAGCCATATTGTTTTCCGTGAAGATGAAGTTTGTTAAATTGGGCAAAAATCTATGTGGGGTGGCATACTGGGCTGTAAGAAAAAAAAACATACCATGAAAACTAACTATATCCTTAGAGTAATCTTCTCCAAAAACTTTTATCATACATTAAATCAAACTTTTAACATTCTCCATGCAGCTACAACAAATGGCACAAAATGAACTGTCATGCTCTCCTAAGGGTGGAAGAAACAATGTTAGAACTTGGTGAGCAGTTATGTAAACACATTTTTAGTACTTATACTTCAGACACTACTACACAATCATCACATGCGTAATTAGTCATTTGTGTCCCCTGAGAAATGCAACGCAGATGGAAGAGAGGTGGTGGATCCACAAACACATCTAAACACTGCCAGCAATGTAGTTCATAGAAAACAGAAAAAAAAGAGCAAGTGAGGAGGAGAGGGAATAATGTGGAGGAAAAGGGTGATTACCATGCCTGTTGGTGGTGGTCATCCCTGATGCAGGGAAATTTTAAACATGAATAAGAGGAAGAAGAGGAGGAGGAGGAGGAGGAGAGGACAGAAGGAGAATACATGAAGAGAGAGTTTAGGTTTGAAGGAGACTAAATCCTCTTCACTAGAAACAACAAAAATACTCCACAAGCGTTCTCTTCCATTCAGTGTTTGGTTTTTATACGACCTGCTGTCATACCAGTCTTACCTTTCTTAGTCATGTAGGTCATGCTGTTGGCCACAGCGGTGCTCTTCTCTTTGGTGTCGAGGGTCGAGAAGCGAGCATAATCATCTACAAAGTGGTTGTCTGCAAAATGAGAAAAAAAATGGAGCGAACTTTAGATCATGTAGAAAATTCAAAAGATGACATTTTTTTAGACTGCCAAGATGCGTGTGAATGCGCACTAGTGGTGTAATGTAAAGCTACTATCTGTATCTGTTTATGTCGCAAAAATATCTGTATGAAGATTTATACGGTATGTTGGCAGAGCCTACAGTGGGTGTTAATCGCTGAAATCGTTGAAATGTTCCCATTTTCTGTGTTAAATTTTGTCCTACTGCCATTTATACTTCTCCTACATATATGTACAAGTTTAGCTGCCAACAAAATATACAAAGAAAAAAACCAGTATAAATATTTTTAGCATATCCCTAAATTAAACGTGATTTGCAATTGAACCCACCTTCAAAACCAGAAAAACGTAATTCCAAACTGAGTCTACATAAAATCTGTGTAACTGTTAGTGGTCGGGGTGGAAGTTAGTGATGGAAATAGAACAGGTTGTTTGAAAAGTGGAAAAATATAAGTCAGAATTGCAGTAGGCCATACTGCATGATTCTTCCTTAAAAACTGGAGGTTGCATATAGGTTATATAATGAGAGGAGGACCAGATGAATATAAAGTTGGTCTGATGTGTCGATGATTAAAAAATGAGGAAGCTATCGAGAAAATACAAGCCATGAAAGCTCAGTGGGTTACATAGTTCTAAAAACATGGAGGTTGTGTTTGGAGGTCCAGATGAAAATAAAGTTTGTCTAAAGGGTCTTTTAAAAAACTAAAACACTCAGTCAGTTTCTGCTCTATTGTCTTCAAGGTGCCAGGCTTCAATATCGGATCATTAGGTAACAATAAGAGCTGTACAACATTAGTCAAGCTTTATCCTCCACTACACAACTAATCTGGTAAAAAGAAAATATGAAAAGTTATAGATGAACCTGGCTGAATGTCTAATTATTTAATTAAAAATGAATGAGCAACATTTCAAATACTGTTCATATGAGAAAAACGTTCCTTCACACCCCTAACGTGTACTCACTGGTGTCAGACAGATCCAGGTATGTCCTGCTTGTGGACAGCACTCGGGGGTTGATGCGAGGAACAACGTTGGCCTGGTTCATGATGAAGTCCACGACGTCGTGATCTGTAGCCAGCTCACCCTGCGAGCCACACGAGCACAGATTCAAGATGTTAAAGGGATAATTCAGAGAGGACATTCCTCACTGTTACTGCAGAGCCACAAGTGAAGCAGGAGGTACTTGTCTCCATGCTTTTCATCCTTATAGTCACAGTTCAGACAGCCATCTCAAGATTTAATAGCTTTTCCACTGCAGTTACTGGCGCTTGTGTATCGACTGAAAAGTTTTCCTCCG
The DNA here is from genome assembly GCA_003416845.1 of Oplegnathus fasciatus. Taxonomy (NCBI): domain Eukaryota; kingdom Metazoa; phylum Chordata; class Actinopteri; order Centrarchiformes; family Oplegnathidae; genus Oplegnathus; species Oplegnathus fasciatus. The sequence goes on along the minus strand of NTHP01000115.1, from coordinate 649,189 downwards.
ACAAGTTCGGATTAGACATTAAAAAGGAGAAAACAAGAGTGATGACTAACAGCATGTTCCCCACTAGAAGTGGTATAGCAACTAAATTAAACACTGCTAACTGTGCTTTACAAAACAGAGAGCCTTTGAAAGAACCAATTCAAACATTTGGCTCCTCAGAGTGCTGGAAGGACATTAAAACAGGAAAGCATGGCAGATGGCACGCTCACAAAGATCGAGCTTAAAAGAAAAAATCATTACTCACTACAATCCCAGACAGTGCACTTGTAAAAATGAACAACTCTCTTCTCCAAAAAATCATCTAGAGCTCTTCTACTCATTTCATTTTCATTTTTCTTTTAATTAAACTCTGTTTTGTAGCAGCTCCAACAAATTAAAAAACAAACACGCACAAATAAATACACCCACTGGTATTATCACTGTGTCGGCTAAGTATCAGCGAATACGTAACGTGTTCCACTGAGTCTTATTTGAGGAGATTAAACTAATTTTTGTTGTTAAAATCAGAAAATATCATCAGTTTGTACCATATGTACATGGGAGCTCATCTGGAATATGTGGAAAGAACTTAATGTATTACAGTATTTATGCAAAGCAAATTAAATATTAATCAACTTGGGTCTTTATTGACTACTTTTTTTTTTAATAAAAATTTAATAAAACAATAGTGTTAAATTGGGACGTGATGATGAGCTCACTGCGACTGTACATCGAAGTGTGTGTGTGCTCTAACTGACCAGGTAGACGGCTCTCTGGTAGAAGGTGGTGGTCTCCAGGATCTTTTGCATGGTGACCGTCTCCAGTTCATCCGGGTCCAGCTGTTCACGCTGGTAAGGTATGCCGTTGTACATGACCACAGGCAACGGGCCCACCCCCGTCTGCTCATAGTATGCCCGCCCTTCCTGAACGAGGAGAAACAAGGAGATGTTACTTTACGTTGCGTCAGCCTTTTACCACCTCAAAAACATTGCTGGAGTCGAGTAGGAGGAATCTTGAAAGCAGAATCTTGACAATCCGATCCACGCTTTTATCTTAAGCAGGTTTGACTATTGCAATCAAATCAAATCAAAATCAAAGAAATATAAAAACATTACACCTGTTCTTCACGTCTTCATTGGAGAAGTGATTTTAAAATACTACTACTTATCTACAAATCAGTTACTGTGCTGGGACCAAATAACATTTCTGATTGTTTTCACCATCTGAACCAGTTCCAGTTCTGTATTTTACTACACGATACATACTTAGAAGAACCTACCAGATGATCTTAGACACCGTCCAACTAAACTTAAAACTTTGCTGTTGCCTATAATCAAAAATTGGTCACCATGTTGGTTTAACTATCTATTGCTCTCATTTTTTCATGATTTATATTTTATTTAAGTTTTTGACACAGTAGAGACAAAAACGTGAATAACAAACATCAAGCGACTCTTAACAAAAGACAAATAAAATAAATGATAAAAAAATTCAAAGAAGTGAATAAAATAAATTAAATTAAATATAATAAATAAATGGGTCTTTAGTAATAGTAGTATGCCACAATTTACAAGTTATACATTCCAAGTAACATATTATGCTACCAACACATGCAGGGGTCAATCCCTGTTACCTGAACTTAGATATAAAACATATTTGTCCCACCTATCAGTACTTCTGTAAGACATTTGTCCATAACAGGCTACTTTTCAGTAAACCAGTCCTGAAAGGACAGGCTCCCCGATGTCTTCCGCCCCCTCATTAAAATCCGTCTACCCACCATGATGAAAGTCAAAATCCAATCGGACGCACTACAGTGGGCAACTTGTAAAGGATCACCCAGTACATACAGCCATGGTTTGAAATTAAAATTGTCCTCAGACGTTTCTGTAATACCTCAGTGGACCCGCTTCCAAAAGTCTTGGATCACCGGGCAATCCCACAGGGCATGAAATAAAGTGCCCTCTGAGTCTGGGGCCTGGCACTCCGCTGAGTCCTTAAGACCTAGTCTGTGAAGTCGAGAAGGCGTCCAGTAAAATCGGGAGAGAATTGGATGAGCCTAATTCTAATATCCTTTGACATTTTCTTAGAGTTTCCACAGATCCCCTCCCACTCCTGTACACTTAGTGAAAGGCCTGAGTCCCTCTCCCAGGCTATCTTTAGAGCATTAGGTACCGTATTAGCCTCAAAGATCAAAGAGCCTGTTCCATATGCCATATCGATACCAGCAAGTAGTTTTGAGGGATATTTCTGGGTGAGCCAAAGATATGAGCTAGTAAGTGTTTTAGTTGTGAATACTGCCTGAACTTAGATCTGGGAAGGCCAAAATCTAGGACTAGCTTATTAAATGTCTTGAGGGTGTTTTCTTTGTGTAGATCTCCAAGTGTAAGAAAGCCTTTATCCACCCACTCTCTCCAAGAGAAAGGGGCTCTACCTACTAGTAATTTGGGATTCAACTATATGCTTGACTCTGAATTAAGATAAGGATTTAGATTGAACATCTGACATATTATCCTCCATGTATCCTGCAAATGGGATGTGAGAGGATGGGGTCGATACCGGGGAGACAATTTGGTAGACAAGCGATTCAACAGAGGGAGAGGAGAGTGTATCACCCTCGCCATCTCATACCATGGGGAGCCCTCTCTGGGGGTAATACCCACTGAGCTAAATGTCTGGTACTAAAGGCGTAACGATAAAACAGCAGCTTAGGCAACCCTAGACCCCCTATCAACTGGAAGTTGGAGATTTTCAGGGGGTTTTATCAGTATATTATAATATTTGATATTCTATCAAAATGTTACTTTGCCCCATAAGGATATTGGTTTCATTTTAAAGAAACAGTTTGACATTATGGAAAAGTATTTGGCTTTCTTGCGCAGATTGAGGTGATAAGATCGATAGCACTCTCATGTCTGAACGGTAAATATGAAGCTAAAGCCAGCAGGTGATTAGCTTAGCCTAGCATAAAGACTAGAACCTAGGGGAAACTGCTAGCTTTACACTATCTAAAAAGGTTAAAACCTCTAAAGCTCCCTAATTAACACGTTATATCTCGTATCATTAATCTGAACACAAACAAAAATGTAACCAAAATTTTTCATTTTTAGATTTCAGTTTTACCCTGTGTCTAGTATTTCATGCTAAGCTAACAGACATACAGACATGAGGGTGGTATCAATCTTCTCATCTAACTCTCGCCAAGAAAGTGACAAAGTGTATTTCCCCAAAATTGACTGACAATACCCACAAACTGATGGTAGCATCCAGCACAGTGGCATCACATTCAGCCCCTCTCACCTTTCTGTTGCTGTCGTAGCTGGAGTCGGCTCCCAGAACACTGCTGACCTCCACATAGGGGAACCTCTTCTCCAACACTTTCACCACATCCCCGACACTCAACTGTCCACCGATAGGTACCCGGTTGAACATCTAGAAGAAAATAAGGAAAGAAAAGTTGAGGGTACAGAAAATGTATCTTTGCCTTTGTAAATTTATCATTCCCTGCTGGTGTCAAACATAGTGCTGTCATTAAGATAATGGGTGTTTTTAAGAAGAACCATGTCTTCATCAGTGTTTGTAAAAGGTCGACTCACCGAGATGACAGCTTCAAATGCACTCTGACTGTCCACCTCGTCGCTGATGTAGTTGTAGGCCCGTACCAGCGCCACACCTGCATCCTGCATCCCGTCTATGTCGTCTTCATCTGACACCACAAACACCAGCCCTATCCTAAAAACACACACCAAATAAAGTTTCTACAACACACTCCCATATGGATATTGGACAGTTAAAATGCAGCATGCGTGCTGTGTGCTTCATCAGTATTCAAACAAACTGACCATCCCAAGATGCCACATGCAGGGAGGTATCAAAGGTCTCCCAAACCTGCCTGACAAAACTGCTAAATTAAAATAGATTTTAACTACATGCCCCAACTGACTGCGACTGCACTGCAGCGTCTTTTTTTATTTTTCTGGTAACTGTGGAGCAATAAAAACGTTTTTTTCTTGAAATATGCTTATACTGATGTAACTCACATTTTTTAGAAAACACATATAATGTCCAGTATGTAAGGAATCTATTTTAAAAGTGACTAAAATATCCTCGTCTATTCTCCTGATGGGTTCTGGTGAGTTTTCATCCCTGATGACACAAACACCAACCTGAGTGGGATGTTGTTAGCATAAAACATCTCTGCGACACTCAGCAGCTCAGCAGCGTTCTCCTGAGTTGGGTCCAAAATGATCACCTGCAACACACACACACACACACACACACACACACACACACGTTGGTATTTTTCACAAGGATTCAGATCCATTTGGATTCACAAGGGGTCGATTAATCAGGACCGGACGAACCAGATTGTGGAAGTTCTTGCGGATCTGCCTGATGACTCCAGGGAAGGTCGGCCTGAGCAGCTCCTGCACGTTGTAAGGCCACGAGCTGTACCTGTGGTCCGTCTCCAAGTTGTTAATCCACTAAAAATGAAAAAGGAAATGAAGAGGAAATGTTTGAAAAGAGCAGCCTGAGCCGAACAGCAGATCAGTGCCAGTAAGAAAATTACATTTTGCTGCTTGTGGCTGCAACTAACGATTATTTTCATTGTCTATTAATCTTTCTTTTATCTTTTTCAGTTAAGCGGTTAATTCTTTAGTCCATGTAATGTCAGAAAATGGTAAAAATGTCCAAAAGGTCATTGATTTCTTCAAATTACTTGTTTTGTCCAACCAACAGCCGAAAATCCAAAGGCGCTCAAATTACAGACGCGAAGCAGAGAGTATTTGGTATTTTTTCCTGATGATTAACTTAAACAATGAACCGATTATCCATTGATGGAAAGTAACTAAGTACATTTCAAGTACAGTACTTAAGTACAATTTTGAGATACTTGAGTATTTCCATTTTCTACTACTTTATACTTCTACTCCAGAGAGGCAAATATTGTACTTTTTACTCCACTACATTAATTTGGTAACTTGCAGATTCAGATTAATAATACAAAACATAATCAACAAAAAAAATATGATGTATTGTTATTGGTTTAGAAAAGATAAAACTTTATTGATCTGCGGGGGGGGAATTCACAAGCTACCCAGTGTATATAAAGTAATTAAAATTAGCTCTGCTGCAATATTAAAGTGATCAACACATAAATGCATCAATAATTATAACCCAATAATATAATATACCTTATTCTGAAATGGGCCAGTTCTGCATCATGAGTACTTTTACTTTTGATACTTTGAGAATATTTTCCCCAAAAAGTCAGCTATTCAGCTGTCTGTGGCAACCTTTACAAGTTATTACCAGTCTGAAAACGTGATTTCAGACATTTGAACTTGACTTCACTGACCAGAGCTGCATTCATTTGAGCTGCCAGCTGTGCTGGACATACTAAATCAGACATAAATTTGGAGAGCTTGAAATGCTTCCAAATTTGTTCAGATATCACCCTGATTGTAGTTTTGTTGCAAAATAAAAATCTTTCCAGGAACAACCAACTTTAAGGACATTCTGGGCAATTCTCTCATTTTCATAGCTACAAAGCTGCACTACAGAATTCCAGCACCTCCAGGTTTTCAAGGACATGTGGGAACAAGAACTGACAAGCATCAGTGCTTGATCAATTTTTTGGTGGAGAGGATTTTGGTTAAGTGACTTCTTACGCTGATGGCGGGGTTGCGGATGTCGACAGCATAGTCAGAGTCAGAGGGCTGGACGTTGAGCTTCAGGATGTCGTGGATGTAAGGCGTCTCGATGTGCAGGGAGCGCAGACCCTCCATCACCCTCGCCTCACTGCGCAGCACCTCAAACACACTGCAGGGGACAAAGGACAGAGGTCAGAGTGTGTATGTTTGTGTAGGAGTGAGTATGAGCGTAAAAGTATGACTGCTAGCATCTGATTATGTGCTACAGAGATACTGTATAAACCTAGGGCTCATTATTTAAAAAAAAATCCAGGTTAGGGCTCATTTTGAATATTTAAAAAATGTACATATAAATTAAAAAAAACAAAACAAAAAAAACAGTCAAATCAGATTTAAAAAATACAATTTGAACACAAACACGTAGTTTAGTAATTTGAGAGCTTAAACGATTAACTGAATAATGCATTAGTGAATTGAAGGAAAAGTAAATGGCAACAATTCCGATCAATCAATGAATCATTTAGTCAATTAATCGGCCAATCAAAAGAAAATGAATCAGAAAATATTATGATAACCGATTAATCATTTTTCAAGCAAAAATGCCAAACATTCTCTGGTTTCAGCTTCTGAAATGTGAAGATTTGCTGTTTTTCTTTGTCATATATGACAGTAAAATTTATATCTTCAGGTTCTGGATCGTTGGCCGGACAAAACAAGCAAATTGAAGACATCAACGTGGGCTTGGAGAAATAGTAAATGGCATTTTTTCACTATTTTTTTAACACTTTATAGAGTGAACGATTAATCGACACAAATAATCAGCAGCTTAATTGATCATTAATGTTAGCTGCAGCCCCACATTTCAGTCATTTCATCAATCAAAAATGCCAAATATTCACCAGTTACAGCTTCTCAGATGTGAGGACTTGCTGCCTTTATCTTTTTTTGACTTTTCGCAGACTAAATGATAAATTAATTAATTGAACAAATCAAATGAAGATAACTGTTAGTTTCAAATCATTTATAATAATTTCTGGTACATAATCAGCAGCTCATTTGCATTTTTCTGTGCCAGGCAGGTTTATTTATTGTAAACCGTATCAGCATCTAATGTGTAATTATGGGCTGCTGGTGTGTTTGCAATGTGTATTTAATATAAGGACTTAAATCTAACAGGATATACAATAGACAGTGAGTATATCAGGATGAGAACGTGACTTAAATGTTATAAATGTTTTAAGTGTTTGATTTGATAAGTAACAAAAGGTTGATGAAATGCAAATGAGTTCAAGTTGAAAATGGAACAAAAGAGATGTTACACAGCTGATTAACTGAATGATAATATACTGTATATTAATGTATGACTAAGACTGTGTGTGTGTACCTGAAGATGTCTTGTGTGTCCAGATCTATGTGCAGACCGTTGAGGAACAGGGCTGAATCCCCAGGCTGCAGGCCCAGAGTTCCTTTGAAAAACTACGGAGAGAGAAACGCGTCGACATGACTAAACATCCTGTTCACATCAAACCCCAAAACTGCCCATTGAACTCCAGCTGAGCAGATCGCCATGCTGTGTAGCACCTCACGTCAAAGCCGGCCATCGCATCATCAATTATATAGTAAAACTAGAGGCAACAATCAACACAAAGCCGTAACGAGGCACGTCGTCGGCTCCAAACAAGCACTGACAGCTCTGTTTAAAATCAGTCTGTTTAGAGCAATCAAACCCCACACTGAACAAATCTAATTATTAGAGAAAGGGTGTGTGCGCGGCCGTGAGAAGTTTTGTGTGTGTTTGTGTGTCTGCACAGGCAAAAGGAAAGCTCAAAGTCGTTCTGGCGCAGTCAAATCTCATTACAGAAAGACAAAGACGTCAGATTAATCATACTCCAGACACTGCAATTACAACAAGACATGATTAACACAAATATTGTTCATCCCACTTAAACAGTGTGTGTGTGTGTGTGTGTGTGTGTGTGTGTGAGTGTGAGAGAGAGAGAGAGAAATGTCTGCGTGCAAGTGCATGTGTCCAAACTACTTCAATCAATAATCATTTCTCGCTGCAGGACTCAGTGCGCCTGCCGAATGAATCACAGATTCAGTAATTAGGACGTTTGCTGCTCACCCCCACCACCCACCCAAACTCCTGTCTGCACACCAAGATAATGTGAGCACAGCTTGGGGGG
>NTHP01000115.1:611366-633064 GCA_003416845.1 Oplegnathus fasciatus | reverse complement strand
AATGTTGATCTCTTGTCTCATATTCATCTTTTGATGTCAAACCCAAATGTTTTCAGTCGACAGCAAAAATACAGGAATTGGCCTCACTGTTCCGATACTTTTGGAGGGGAGTGTACATACATCTTATATGGGCTGTTTGTATCTACGTATCCAATCATGTTACAGTAGGAGGCGAAAGAAAAACATAATATTTGCTGATTGAGGAAAGAGAAGTATGATTTGGAGAAGAGACTCACCTTGCATTTGCCAGACTTTCAGAGGTGCCATTTCATTGGTGCTTTCTACCAAATGTTTCCTCAACTCCTTTAACTGTTCTTTCAGCTCTGGGTAGAGGGTCCTGGTGAGAGATCGACAGACAGAGAGAGAGAGAGTAAGTGCATCTGCTTGAGTGAGCTGTCGGATTCAGAGACTGATTTGTTTATTTTCAGGTTAGTTTATCAGAAATAAAAGGTTATGCTCAACGCTTTGAGGGAAGAAACTGTAGAGGAAAAGAAGAAGAAGAAGAAGAAGAAAAAAAAAAAGGCTTGGCTGGCGTGAGCGTGGCACAGCTCCTGGAGCTAATCCAAGCTTTGAATTTTTATCACGGGCTGACACAAAGTCACTCACTTCAGTTTGCCAAAAAGGAATCCCTGGACCTCGTCCACTGGATCATTCTCTCCGATCACTGTGGCATTCACCTCCGCCCCTGAAACCACAATCAATTAACTCGTTATACACATCAGGACTCCTCTAGGATTACACCATCGTGGGCATGTGCATATCGATAATGTGTGTGTGTGCACCTTGGACTTGTGTGTCGTCCTTTGCCTTGTACTCCTGGCTTTTGATGGCCAGCTCCACTCCGTACCCAGACAGATAGACTTTCTTTCCACTTGGATTCTGGAGTGGAAAGGAGGAAAGCATTTTAAAAAGATGACAGGGAGAAATCATCCCTATCCCCATCACGGGTTTGACAGATTCCTTGACAGCAAACAAGCTGTCAAACTCATTTTGTTGCAGCTGCACTGATGGCGAATTTAACAATGTTTCCAATCCATACACAACTAAGTGAGCAGAAAAAAATGTTTCCCCAAGTGGTTTCAGTTGTTGTAAAAGGCTCCATTAACTTCTTTGTATTCATCTTCATCTCTGTTGTAAAAAATGAATCTCACTTGCATTACAAACACAAACACGCCTTCTGACTACTTTGATAGCTTTCAAGTGCAGACAACCAGCTGTTGCTTCCTAAGTGCTGAAGACACTAACTGTACCCTGATTGGCCCCGAAGCTTTGAAGTAAAAAGAAAAAGCGTTAAGTGTTACAACCTCTCCAGTGCCCGGGACCTCATGCCTACCAGATGGTGAGAATAATTTAGCATAATTACAGGGGAAAAACTTATCAACTGCATTTGCATGTGAGGGAGGAAGCAATCCAACTTCAACTTGACATGATGAACTGGAGAAGCACGTTTCATCCCAGGTGAAAATGAGGAGCCCAATTAAACTTCCGAGTTTTTTTAAGATGAGGATAACTGAAAACACAAGTGCTTTTAAATCACTAACAGGTACATGGAGTACATGCACTTGCAGGAGCTGTGCAGGACTACTACACACCATGACAGCAGTTGTGGATGGAGAGGAGAGTATCCACTCACCTCTCTGACTTTCCCTTTAAAGAAACTTTGGGATTTAACCTGACAACTTCTCTGGTCACAAGGGCAACACTTAAAAATGTCTCAATGTCACATTGAAACCCACAAAAACTAGAATATAATAAGTTATCTACATACAGTAGGTGCTTTCCGGGCCTCATTTGGACCTTTTAAATGTGTTTGTATTTCTAAGTCAATGTGCAAATGAAGAAATGGATAAAACCATTAATATAAATATACAAAAAAGTTAAGGTTTTAATGTATATATTTATGTATTCTGCCACCTGCTAGCTTCTAACTGCTTGTGAAGCTTGTGGTCCTTGTGTCGTTATGTATTACTGCATTTACCACTTAAAGTTAATCTTGTTATAAGAGTGTGAGAAACACCTACAGCCAGGTAATGACGGAGCACGTAAGTCGCCAGGCCTTCTCTGACTTTGGATGCTATGACTTGGTGAAGCATCTGGAAATCTGGTTTCCCAAACTCGGCGTACAGAATGACAACAGGAGCATCTGGATTTGACCCTGAGTATTTGTGATCACCTTTGAAAAGGTATGGCTTTGGCCTGAAAGAGAGACAGTGAAGTCAAATATATATAAGAAATAAGATCAGCCATTATTTCACTGGTTTTCCACCCTCATGTCTGAATTGTGTGCGTCTTTAATTACCTCTCAGGTGCGGTTTTCAGCAGCGCTGCTAAACCTTCTGCATCACACGTCTTTTCTCCATGGACGCTGAAAAATGCTGAGCAGCCAGAGGGAGGAGGCTCATTGGACGCTATCTAAAAAAACAACAGCAGGATCTTTTCACACACATTCAAAAGAATATGACACTCCTCGCATGCTTGCACAAGCCTTTGAACGGAAAATCAAATCATCCTCCTGGTACCTGTTGGAAGGAGTGTACTGTTGCAGAGTAGGCTCTCAGAGACAGGGCGAACTTCAGCATGTTCACCTGGACGGAGCTGAGCAAGGCACTGGCTCTCTTCACAATCAGGTCATAGTAGGCCTGATCTGTGTCTGCATGAGGACAATAAGCACAGAAAGAAGTCATGTGTCAACACTGGCTTCTTTGACATGTTTTCTCTTGCTCTGTTCAACTGTTTAACTTCTTTAACTCTGGAGTTATGGTCTAACTGTCTTAACACAGGCAGAGACACAAATGAACAGAACCAAAGTACAGTTTGCAGCTCTGTTCTGTCATGTTATTGCTTGCATAAGTGTTTGGTCAAAACACTGACACTGCAGTTGCTGCCAAGAGGCCTGCATACACATCAGAAATTCAGCTGCCTGTAGCACCAAGACTAAAAGAGAAAGCAGGTCTAGAGTGGCGGAAGCAGCTTTACTTTACCATCATGCTCTCCTTCTATGTTCTGATTGGCCTCCACAAAGTCCCAGAACTTCTCCTGGCTCTCCTCTGCCAGGAACTCACTGAGGAAGAAAAGGATGAAGGTGGCGGTTCCATAAGCCGTGGCATGTATATATGACACACTGTCTGTAGATTGTTTACAGCTACATTTGGATGAATAATAATAGAGAAATGTTTTTATTTTGCTCGCCAAAGTCAGAGCACAGGGTCAGCTACAGCACACAGAGCAGCATCTGAAGCCTTTAAGTATTCAGCGTCTTGCTCAAGGACGCATCAGTGAGACAGTAGTTTAAACTGACTGAGAGGACAGTCTCAGCGATGACCCTACAAGCCCTCGGGACATTGATTTATCTATTATCCTCTTCCGAAATTTAACGTCAGATGCAATGCGGCCAAGTGGCTGCCACCGTTGAGCAGTGTAGTGTCGTACCTGGCCTCCAGCAGCAGAGGAGTGTCTGCCCATTTGGTTGTGAGGGTGGTTGTGACAGCCTTGGAGTCTGCGCCCCCAGACACCGCAGAGAGCAGCGACAGCAGCAGGACCCACAGAAGCCACATTCTCAAGCCAACACCTGAGAGAAGAGTGGAGGGGAGGCGTTAGGTGGGAAGTGGTGGCAAATGACTTGAAGATTCACAGGAATGACAGAATAATCAGAATATGAGCCACAGAGCCAGAGAGGAGAGCTCAGCCCTGTTTATGTATGGCACCAAAAAGCATCTTGGGGGACACACTGACATCTAAAATACAGGCTTGACTGCACCCAAAGCAAAGTGAAAGCAAAGTTGTGTTTTTTCTTTTATTTTCTACATGTGTTTTAGTTGGGAGTCATATAATTCATAACAATGAGACACAATTCACTGTTTCAAACATCAGTAGGATTTGCCATGTTGTGATTGCCATTGCGATGCCATATAGTGTTCATAGTTTCCAACAGTTACAATGAAATAGAAGTGGGAGGCAACATCAGATCATAGGTGATCATTGGAGATTTGGGGGTATGTGTTAAAATTAATTTGCACCTTTTAGTTATCTTGGTATTTCTAAGACAATGTGCAAATTAAGAAATACAGAACCGGATCAGCCAGAGCACATTTGGAGGTGGTCGGGCTCGCACTGTGATCTGATCTCAGCCAGGTGTAAACGCTTCTGACATTTATGATGTAAGGTACAAAGTACAATCCATGATGGGGCTCCATGAACCCAATGTTCACTGTGTCATTTGTTTTTTTTGTCACTTGATTACTTGCAAATTTGTTTTTACTTTAGTATTTGCAATACTAAAGTAAAACATCAATGAATGTGGGTGTTGCATTATTTTGTTTTGGGGTGGGCTTCTCTTAAGCCAAGAGGCCTTTAAGATCCTCCTCTGTTAGGGCCCAAAAGTGAGCAACCATTGCCGCCAAGTTAGTGTATGTGGAGGCTTCCACCTAGCTGCGACCATCTTAGCAGCTGTCACACCGGCCAAAAACACACGCTCTCTGGCTTTTGGTAATTGAAGTTGAGAGAGATCATTTAAAATCAGTACAGATGGGGACAGGAATGTGTAATATAGTGGAGATATTTTCTTTCACCATTTTCCAGAAATTAGCAACGACAACTGCACCTATATGGAATAACAATTTGGGTCAGCTTTAAGCTTCATACTGTAAAGTTTACATGGAGTCATATACATTCTGTGAATGAAATTTAAATTAATTTGTTGATGGTCAGGATTCCTGGACGACTGCTTTACCGTGTCCCGAACACCATCCCAATTAAAACCTGGGATAAGGTCAGGGATATCTGCCCACCCTAACGAGTGTACTGGCAATGAGAGATATGTTTTGCATTATTTTGTAATGATGTAGCCCTTTGTCAGAATCAAGACCCTTAATTGTTTTTGTTTATATTGAGCTCACATTGCCCATATTCCTACATGAAGTTTTGCTTAATCACATCACTGCAAACCATCTGATGGACAGTCTTGTTATTGTCTACTATGGCTGCAACTACAGTAATGACTATTTTCATAACTGATTGCCTTCAATCTGCTACTTAGTTTCTCAATTAATTACTCGGTCTATAAAAGAAATCAGAAAATAATAAAAAAAACTGCCCCACACAATTTTCTAGAGCCCAGAGTGATATCATTAAAGGTCTTGTTCTAGTCCAAAACCCAAAGTTAATTAGTTTACAACTATTGTACAAGTGCTTGTCCACTACTTAAAAGTCAAAACTGCTCCACCAAATGAAAATCTATTCAAAGATTGTAGGTCAACCCCTTGAAAAACTCCATGAATCAGCCTACCATATAACATATTAAGGCTGACCAACAACATTGTCTCTGACCCCAACCATGTCTTGAACAGTGAATACAAATTGTTACCATCAAATCAGAGATAAAGGGTTCCACGATTTAATAAGGTTAGACTGAAGCACTCTTTAGTACACCAGTCAATCCTAAAATTAAAGTAACAATCTGGAAGATTTTCATTCAAATAAATGTGTGTTAAAGTTGTAGTATCGGAGATTTTCATTTCGTTGTCTTTCACGGTACCTATGGCAATAATCAGTAATCGCAGGTGTGTTATTGGACCTCACTTAAGTTTCATTTTCAGTTTCCTCGCCTGTAGTCATCAACCTTTACTTTGTTTGTTCGGCCATAATAACCGTTTACTCACAACGCTGGAAGACACCAGAAACAGCAGTACGCCGCTTCACACACAGGTGAGTTGAAGAGCGTTGAAGAACTCTGCATTAAAAGCCTTGTTAAAAGCCTAACTGTGCCGCTTGTGATTTTTCCGGGAAAGTCGCTCCCGACACCCATGTCGTAATACTGCAAATGTAAGGGCTTTCATCAGAGGGCCACAGGCTCAATCACCGTTGTGTTGCATCATTTGCCAATAGATAGTGACTTAACAGACGTTTATTTAAACAAAAAACTTCAAGATTATATCTTTAAATGCACAGTTTAACTCAGAGTTCTTCAACACTCTTCAACTCACCTGTGTGTGAAGCGGACTCTGCTAGCGTTGTGAGTAAATGGTTACTATAGCCAAACAAACAAAGAAAAGACTGATGACTACAGATGATGAAACCTGGGAAGTGAGGTCCAAAAACACACATGCAATTACTGTTTATCGCCATAGGTGCTGCGAAAGACAACGAAATGAAAATCTTTGGGATTATAACTCTAAACATGACGCAACGTACATTGAAGGGCCTTGAATATTACCTTCTGTGATTTTAATGTCATGTTAAATGTATGTATCTTTGTTTCTCGTCTTATTTTTTGTCTTTTCTGTGATGCTGAAAATGGAGCTGTTGTGATGCAAGGAAAAATGTGAGACTTGATCTGACAATAAAGTATCATCATCATCATCATGATGTTTAGACAAGGAGAGGCAGCATATTCTCACATCTGACAACTGGCTACTTTACTAATTGTTGCAGCTCTACTGAGGCCACAGGGTACCAATTGACAGGGTCACTCGGGGCCCAACAGCAAGTTTATACAACCTAACAGGGCTCCCTAACAGGTTAATCCGGCAATGGACCCAGACAAAATCTGGATTAATCTGGATACAAGATGTAAAGTGTAAGTGAGGGCAGAGAGACCAGAATGATGAAGAGGAAGAACCCTCACAACAACATCATAATCTTACTGATAGTTTCCTGCATCCTAAAACAGAATATGATGTTTTGGGCGCTCTTGCGAGTAAACAAAACGCTTCCTGTTCTCTGTCCAATAGGAAACTTCAGCGTGGCTCCTCCGTCCAATGAGCGCTCAGTTTGGACATCCGGACTGTTTCAATGACAATCCCCAGATAATGTTCTTACAGTGTTGCTAACTGCTAACTATAAGAACTTTATCATATTTATATAAGCGGTATAAACAGCTTTAAATGTCCGTTATACTGACACCCAGAGCCCGTCAACGGTTGGTGAACTCACCGCGAGCTACCTGAAAATTAGCCGAGAAGACGCAGCAGGAGCTAGCTAACTCTTCCTACACACACGGAAAACTACCAGATTTTACGTTTCGGTTCACTCACAGCCAGCTAATGTCGCAGTCTCTAAAAAACAACAATAACCAGCCTTTAATACAGTCGTTTATAGTCGCATCGCATTAAAAATGAATGATATATCCTCACCGAAGCCGGCTCCGGAGCTTCCTGCCTTCATGTTCCTGCTGGGAGTGGGTGGGTCCTGTCGGCCAGATTAGGTCGCCACAATTTCGCCTGTTCAAAAATGCTGAACTCCTCCGAGCTTTAAACTATTTAACGACACTGAAACGTGACTTGAACACAAAATAGCACATTTCACTGAGAGATAATTAAAAACTGAAGTGTGGGGAAACTGAACCTAATCTGGCAATTAACTTAACTGCCTAACCCCTGCTTCTAAAACTAAAAACATAATTAAACTTTTTTCTTTTTTTTTACTCAATTAAAAAATTCACTTTTATTATTACTTTTCCTCAAGACAGTATTGATACTAGCACAGAGCATTAGGAGAAAAGGAACAGGTTTGCTGCCAATATTTTGCTTATAATATTTCTTTTTAAAAGTGACATTCAGTAAAAAATGTATTAAAACTATATTCCTGCTCAAAAATTAGACTTTTACTGCATTTAAAAATACTCACAAGTGTTAAAGAACAGAGTTCATTACTATATATCCAATATAAAATGTATGCTTGACTGTGGTGAGTGGTTATTTGTATCAGGTGAATGAAAACGCCACCCTAAACATAACTTACATTGTGCTATCCCAGTGATTTTGGACAGTAAAATCAATATTTACTAACATACAGGACTGTCTACAGCTACAAATCAGAGCAGGTGTCACTTTTATGGAGTTGGCCCATTGACACTTCATTAGTGGCAGGCTCCACGGGTGGTTCCTGGAAATTTGTTTGAGATATTAAATCCAAATGAGCTTATCTGAAAGCAGCGCTCACAGCTGTGTAACAGAAAATGTCTCCATGTCTATTATTTACTGTCTATGGTGCAGGATTACTAAAGTAATGTCTCTGCCATTGATCGAGCCAAGAGACTTTAAAAGCCACATATTGTGTTGTTATGATATCATATTGAAAGAGAAGTCCATAGAAAGGAGGATGGTATTATTTGTGTATGCACGTATGTATAAATACATTTGTGTGCTTGTATCTATGTGTGTAAGTAGGTGCATTTATCTATGCAGGTATATATACTGATTATAATATTAATGCTGTTGTCACTTTACCCCACTGCTATTACTTACTGGTTACCTGCTTACCTGTTTACATCCCCGTTACCTGTTTACATATACAGTATATTGTTTACATCTCCGTTTATATATATTTATTACTACCATTTATACCTGCATTTTACTACTTTTGCACACCTGCCTCAACAGTATTATATTTATATTTGTATATATTTATATTTATATTCTATTTTATATTTTGATATCTCATTTCAGTGTGTTATATTTTATTTTATATACTACATTCTATTCTCATATTTTGAACTTTTGAACTATTTTATATCTCATGTCTTAAGTTCTCCTTTTACTTGTGTGATTTATAACTTTTTTGAGCATATGTGAGGGGAGCCTGAGATTTAAGAATTTCATTGCCAACAACTGCTTCCATGTAATTGTTGTGCACGTGACAATAAAGATCTTGAATTTTGAATCTTGAATATATGGCTATATAGACGTATATATATGCTTGTGTGGGTGTATCTTTTCCTTTCTTTTTTGCTTAATAGAGAATTTGCTTATTGCACATTTTATGTATTTAATTATGTAACAAAATCATTACAATATCAATTATGAAAACACTCACATTAAAGCTGAGCTGTATAATATTATAGATATAATTATATGAATACAAGGCTAGGAGGGATTTGCCATTTAAAAGGACATGTACGTAATGTATGCATGTACACAGGTTTAGGGCTCCCACACTAATTTTACACCAGGCACTGCTGAGGTGATCCATATATATAAAACAACACATATTAATTTGAAAAACAGCTCATGGAAATGAGGTTTGCTGTATGCACGGTGTGATAGCCATGGGGAAATAAATCCTGTATTTAGAATAAGCCAAAGCTGTCCCTTTGGTTAACAGTGTTTGTTATGTGGTAATGAAAAAATAGGGAAACTGAAATCCCTCTCATTTTGCAAAAAGGCACCTGGGATTCCTGAAGTCCATTTTGTAAACCTTTACTTCGGGTTTGTGTGATAGGCTGTCCCTTTGGGGCAGATTGGTTAAGTGTGCCGGGCTCCCTGTCCACCTGTTGTGTGGTCTTGATGAAAAGAAGATGAAAGGTACGGAGACACTGTCCCAGGGTGTGGAGACATGGGTCTTGCTTTTTCATTTACTCGCTCTGCAGCCTAAATTAAATTGGACAGCTGATCCTCCAGAGGGAGCAGTTCCAGGGTTTGATTTAACATTATATAAAAAGCAGCGACATTAATTATCCTGCTGGATTTGACCTTCACTTTGAAGTGCACACGACACCTCGCACACGCAGACACACACACACACACACACACACAAAAGTCAGCTGTCCTATGAGGACAGGCCAAAACGTCCTCACTAGACAGTCCTTGCAAGTATAGCTAAACCTAGCCTCACACACACACACACACACTGCCCACAGGGCCTGTTCATCTGTCAAGAAGGTGACATCTTCAGATGAATTATGGGAGATGGTTGTCATCTTCTCCGGGGTCACATGCGAAATGGCGAACCCGGGCTGTGGGCTCCCTCTCCTCACACTATCACACGTCAGCCATTTTAGAGGTTGAAAGCCTCAACGGGGGACCAAAACGACCTCAATTAAACCTCCATTAATATTAATACATTTTGTCGTTTCACGTGAGTTGCCGCTAATTAAATGTGTCCCTGACTGTATAATGGGGGTCAGCCGGGGTCTCCTACATGAAGCTAATTCACCACATTACAGCCAACAAACACGGGGGCTGGTCTGGACTCGAATCTTAAATACAGATGGAGAAGAGGGCAGTCTTACCTTGGTTACCTTGGTGTTTAGCAGTTAAACACATAAATAAACACACCTATTCAGCAAAAGGAGAACTTTTTAATTAGGATCCGTCACTTTTTTGTGCACAGTAACATTTACGACTTTCATTTCTATGCTCTCTTGTGTGTTTATGTGTCACTTCATGCGTATAAAGGGAATATATTACTCCTCTAACAGCCTTAGATTTCATGTTCGGCCTTGACCCAGAGGTTTGCATCCCTCTACATTTCCCCAACATAAACATTTATCAGACTTTTATGTAGAGGTTAATAAGTTTGCAGCGGATCAGCTCTTTATGAGCTCCTGGGCCACAGCTCCACACACACCATAAACACACATTTTAGACCATAATGGGATTGTGGGATTCCTCAGATTGGTATCCCACTGGTGTCAGCCTGTAAGAGCTCCAGAGCCGAGTGCAGCCTGGGAGGTTGGATTCTTCTGTTCAATCCTTTAATATCATGGGAGATGATTTGCTGTTGACCTGGGAGATTAGCCAAACCCGGAGTGGAAGGTCAGATAACGGCCCCAGATGTCCGATCTAATCACATTTATTTTACTGCTGAAGGAAAAATGTGCACTCCCACACTGGACTGTGCTCTCTCGCTGCCCTCCGTGCATTTACTTTTTGACAAAACAGGGTATTGAAACTCTGTAAATTGTTTGTGTATAGAGATTTATCCACATTGTATATTTGACGATGAAGCTCTGAGCCAATCGGAGACAGAAGACCAAACTCCATGGTGACCAGTTCCTGCGCCAACAGGGCAATCCTCCAGAACTACAATAGCCTGGCTCTGATGCATGTAAGGGAGGCACTCAGTATGAACTTATCTGCAGAATTCCACGCTGAACATAAGCGATAATAATTCCAGAGCTTCTTTGTTTGCATGAAAGAAGCATGGGACCGGCAACTAGGAGCTGCAGCCAGTTTGACCTCCTAATAATGGACTGCAGCCAGAGCCCATACAATCACTCAGAGCCGGGTTCCCGCTGCACTTTTCTCTCAAACACTCGCATGCACATGTTCGCCCAAACAAAAGCTGTCCAGCCCTCTGCAGTAGCCGAGCCATTATTGTTTGTTTAGTCCAGCTGCACTTGAAATGACAGCGACCCAGAGCTGGGGGGAGGATTAAAGACTGCGTTCAGTCCAATACACCATGTACCAGCTGCCAGAGAGGCTGCACAGCCTTCCCTTTCTCTCCCGCTCTCCCTCATTTCCCTCTCATTCTCTGTTCATATGTCAGGCACAAAAACGTCCTCTCTTTCCTCATGTCTTACATAAAGGCCCTCTCTGATTCCTCATCTCCCTTACACTCCTGCTCTCATTGGCGCTGCCTGCCTGCTCTGATCGCCCTCCAGCCTGTCGCTGTCCAGGCAAATTATTTTCCTGCCCCGCCTCGAGGGGTCAAAGTTGAAGCTCACCGGACTGTTGGTGAGACGGGGCAAAAAGCCCGGGTTCTGCTTCCTCTCCTTCGCACGCCCAGGCCAAGGACAGGGAATTATATTTACACTGGCCCACAGTCTCCGTCCAATGCTCGCCAAACGCCTACCTGTCACAGCAGAGGAAGAAGCGTATTTGTGTGCATGTCCGTGTGTTAGGCAGGCCCTGAATGTCTGTAGATTGAATTAGGCTGTAGATCACTGTTGACAGGGCTGAGGCTGTCATTAGGAGGAGGGAGGGGACAAGCTGCTTTATGGGGTCACGGTCCTGTGGTTAGTGTAGGCGAGTGGTAGAAATGTCCTCTAGTTATAGATTGGCCTGTGGATGGAAATGCAGAAACCTGGAGGGCAAAGCTCCCACACAAGCTGTCAAAAAATCACTAACTGAGTGTGAATATGTGGCCACATTTCAAGTTCAGTACCTTGGATGTAGTTTCCATTTCTTAAAAAAGTCAAAGGGGAGATGTTTTTCATGACTGTGTGCTTGATAATAGATCGACAGAGCGGGGAACATCACAAACGATGTGCAGTGACAACCACAACACAGTCAGGTCTGTAAAAATGAAATATTTTAATTGGTGGCTTGATGATTCATTTTTGTAATCATAAGAAACAAACCCAGAATGATGCATACAGAAGGAGCCAGAGACAGACTGCACACCAATCCCCCCCCCAAAAAAAAACAAAAACAAGTCTCTATCACACTCTTTTTAACACCTTTTAAAAAAAACACAAATAAAACAAAAACAGGATTATGTTGGCGACACCTGGGTTGCTTCATTGTCACAAAGGAAACGCTGTTAAGACATCAGATATACATAGTGATGAGACATAAAATATTTGAGTATAGCTTTACAGCATCAATTCCTGGAATCATTTCAGTGAAAGGATCAACTTTTTCTTTCACACGCTGTTCAGGTATGGGTATTTTGGAGGACCGTGTCAAGTCTGACGGTCACTTGAAACTGGAACGCTAAAAATAAAACACAGAATCAGTTTTGTATTCTGTCTTTTAAACCACTAATGCAGAGCCAGATATTGGTTCGGAGCCCAACAGGAGAGTAAGTCTGACTTTGAAAAAGGAGGTTGTTGGCAAAATGCCTGGAGCTGCAGTGTTTTCTCCAGTTTCAAGAGTACAATGAAGGGGAAGTTAATACGAAACAAAAAAAAAAAAGAGACATCTCTCTTCCCATATCCATTTGCGTTACTTTGAAGGCTACACAAAAAGCAGCATATTGACTCTGGATGTATCCCAATATCTTTTATCATCCCCCCTTGTTCTTCTCTCCTTCCCTTCATGAATCATCCCTGATTTGAAAGGAGCTGATCAGAAAGAGAGACACGGGAGGATCCAGGGTGATCAGTTAAATTTAACAAGGAGGGTAGGGGGCGGCTAAATTGTTGGTTTCCTCTTCCTTGTTCCTCTTGAAAAAAAATCTCTTGTTAACAGGATGCAACATATTATTTATGTTAATACCAAGGAAGCATGCGTGCATCCTCCCATTGCCTAGCGGGTGACACCAAACTTAGACTACATTCAGTTTGATTAAATCGTGCTGCGACAAGTCTTTTTCCCTTCTCATTTTTACATTCTCATCTCCACCTTCTCATTAGTTTTCCCTCTTATTGCTCTTTACATGTAGATAAGGGTTGGGGTTCAATAACATTTTGTGGCATATGAATCCAGTAATAAATTCACTTATTGTTATAAGTTATAAATCAACTAGATCTCAAAGATCTGTAATCACGTTTTGTTAGCTGAGGTGGCAGAAACACTTTTTAATGTTTCCAACCTGAACCTAAAACCTGAAACTGATGAAATCTGACACACTGAAACAACAGCTGCAGCTTATTTCATGTTTGCTCCAAATGCTGGAAGTCCTGATACAGAACTATTAAGTTGATCATCTTGATATATTAATATGAAAACTGAAATTAACGTGATGTGAGTAACCATTCTGTCTGTGTGTCTACAAAACCACACAGTCCACTCGCAGTTACAGAGTGATGTTTCTTTTCCCTAACAAACCATTGAGTACAGACGGCAGTCAAAGTTTCATTTTAGCTGTTACAGAATTAATATTAATTGGATACAGGTGATATAATCTGCAGTATTTAGCACTCTATGTTACTCAGTGATTCATTCACATACTGTTCCCTATGTCAACCTTCGGGGAAAAGTCAAAACGTCATTTTTTCCCACTTATCCAGCAGCAGGTTGCGTCTCCAAAGTTATTTTCGGACTGATAAAATGTTTATCAGCGTTTAAATCAGATATTTGCACAGACGTCCTCTATGCTGGAATGTACGCTAAGTCAGATGCTCAGGTAATGCCAGCAGCCGTCACAATCTATGGAAATATTCGATTTAAATGTTAAATGTGCCCTGGGCAAACGCTTTATCTTTCCGACCACACAGCTGACACCTGTGGGGTCACAAACATTCCCTTTGAAGGTACAATCAGGTGCTGGATAACAAGTAAAAAAATAATGTGTTCATTTCCCCCTAAGGTTTGCGTAGGGAACCCTATGTGACCAAATCACAGAATAAAGAGTGCTGGGGCCACAAATGGGTCCACCGCTAGTAACGTTTGTCATTTTGACTGGCGAAAGCTAGATGGATGTTTTCTACAGCGCCCTTTCTTGGTAGAAAAGAAGGAGGAGAGATAACATGTTCGATAAGAGATTCGTTAGCATCAGAGCTCAACGAATGTGGATATTCTGCCAACAAATTCTGTGACCTATCATATAAAAAAAGCACAAACTACAAGCTCATGACCAATTAAAATACCGAAGTTGAAGTTCCGGCGTCACAGAAGCTGGGGTATCGTCACCCAACCCTACTTTGTCAAGGGTAAAGACATGTCACAGATTTTTTTAAAACATAAATTAGGATTTTAGATAATTATGGTGATACAGTCCTCATACATAACCACGTCATGGGGAGGAGACAAGAACAGGGGGAAAGTAAAAGGTAAAGGAAAGGGCAGAGGGGAGTATTATTGGCTTGCATCACTGCGATGGTCACACTGCTGTGACATGCTGTTGGAGGGACTCTGTTGCCCCGCCCTCCACCACCAAAAAAAGGGCAAGAAAATTGGTCATGGAACCAGTCATTCACAAAACTCATTAGGCATCCTCTCTCTCTCAGTCAGGCACACTATTTACAAAGGCATACACATACGCCAATCAAAGGCATACTGTACATACTATTTACACACACAGAAACACACTCATCCACACAGACATACGAGTAGTCAGAGAAATCACTGTAGTATAATGCAGACGTAATATCTGGCAATAATTATGTTGACTATGATCCCAGTACATAGAGGCACTGCTACCTCGCCCCGTGCGTTCTTCAGGGTAAAACCAAGTAAAATACCGGCCACACTTAATGAACTACCGGTCACCGGTGCCGTGTGTGCCCTTTCAGCAGGTGGGAAGGAGGCTTGTTTTGTGACCGCGGCTTTTACAACGCAGCTCGAGAAACTGAAAATGCCACCCACTGCATTAAGGGCTCACATTGCCATGGTGACCAGTAGTTCCACAACTCCCATCTTGAGCATTTGTCTGAGTTAAGGCTTTCCAAAGCGCTTGCCGCTCACACAGCACGGTTCCTGGCAACAACCTGCAGCAGACTCCCTCCTCTCCCCGCCTTTGATTTCTTCGCACCTATGTGAGATTTCGGCTCTGTAATTGGCTGTTATTCTCTGCAGGACTGAGAGGCAGAAAAAAGGAGAGAAAAGGAGAAATAATGAACTCGTTAAGCGACAGGAGCTTTGGGAACCTTTAACCGAGAAACAGGCCACTTTTTCCCCCCCCAAGATGCAAGGCTTCAGTAATGGCTATGGTCCATTGTACATCAATCCGATCCATTAGCTTTGACTTATAAAACCAATAAAAATAAAGAAATAAAGGAATCACTTTTCTTTAGGCAGCAATATTGGTCTCAGTGTTATTACAATTCTGCTTTAAAAAAAGCATAAACACAAAGGAAAATACAAATGAAATCATCCTAAAATGAGAATGAAAGTCACTATTTCATGACCAAAGCGTGTTCATGGGTGAAATGGCTGATTTTTTTTTAAGCAGAAAGCTTTATTACACAACTCAGTCCAACTTTTCTTTGCTTCTCTCTTCCGTTCTTTCAGGCTCAGTCTCTCATGTACTCCCACCTTTTCCTTTGTTCAGCTCAGCCATTAGCATACTTTTATAGCTTTCCCAGTTCCTTTGAAATCGGAGCATCCAGGAAGTAGACTGGTCCTTTTTAGCGAGGATTAGTGGGAATTCACAGACTTAATTTTATTTTCTCATGCTCCATATTAGGCCACAGAGAACGAAAGGAATACGGGAGGAGGAGGAGGAGGAGGAGGAGGAGGAGGAGGGAGATGGATGAGATACTCAGTTGTCAGCAACTCTTAAAAATATCTCCCCTCTGCTCAGTCAGTAATGACAGTAGGAGAGACAGAGAAACTCAGAGGGGGGAAAGGGCAAGCGGGTGCTAATAACAACTGGGCAAACCTCAATAATGTGAGCTGATGCAATCGACCAAGCCCAGGTCTCCATAGCAACCACTTGGACTCTCATTCCCAACTCTCTGTTAAAGTCTGTTTGTCAGTCATTTGGGTCTTTGATGCAGGCGCCACTCTCTGTGTATGCGTGTGTGTGTGTGTGTGTGTGTGTGTGTGTGTGTGTGTGTGTGTGTATGCATTTCACATTACATATGCATGTCTGTGTGTTTGTTCTCATTCTGCTGCTACCAGCGGTTGATGATCTGGTTCATGTAGTCCTCAGTGGGGAGCCTGCTGCCCGCCTCCTCCGTTCTGCCTCCCTCCTCACCCTCCTCCCGCTCCTCCCGCTCCCCTTCCCCGTCCTCCAGTGTCGACACCGAGCTCTGCCGGCTATGGGAGGGCCACAGGTTGACGCCCAGGCCCAGGCCCTGGTGGCTCTGCTGCATGTGGTTCTTGATGCGCTGCTGCCGCCTCTCCTGCTGCCTGGTGTACTGGTAGCGCTGCTGGAACAGGTCCCTGGCGTAGTCATAGAGCTCCATGTCCAGCTCATTCAGTTCCTCTATACGCTGGACCTAACGAGTAGAGGGAGCAGATGAAATGTTGAAGTTAGCTCAGAGGCAGAGGAGAATGGCCCTTTGTGACCAAACAGTAGTAGGATCTCTGGAACTAAACTAAAATAATGGCAGCCTTAGAGACACAATTTTCCTGTGTGGCGTAACTCTCATGTTTGAGTGTATGAAATTAATAAATGAAAAGGAGACATGCAAAGATGGAAAGGGAGACTGAAAACTCCAGAACGTTTGTCTCCACAGTAGACGATCTGGGCCCATACCTATCAATCGTCAGGAAAGCTATCCAACCTGGCCAGACATTCTCAGAGTGACACATTTTTGGTCCAACTTTTAGGACTAGGAATAAAAGCATTTTATCAACCTTCTTAACTTAGGAAAAGACTCCCATCTCTGCTGATATTTAGGACAGCTCCACTGACCTTGTGCGGGTGTTCAAAACTTTACAGTAACATGAAAAATGCAGCTTTGCAACAGTGACTACGAGTTATGAATGGCCTAATTTTGTTAACTTTTAGCATGACTCTTAGGAGGGATTTTGAGACCAATCATCGACATTCAGCGCTGTAAACTTAGCCCCAATAGTTCCTGAACTGTAACAGGGCACTCAGACCATAAACAGACCTGCATTAAAACAACGGCAGGGGCTGCGCTGGTGTGGACGTGTTGCTTCAGGTACCAGTGACACAGTAACAAATAAGAAATAATGAAATTCAAACCCATAAATCCAGTTTGAATGACAGATTTATGAGTTTGAAGGCTGGCACAGCTGTTTATAGTACTCTGAGACAAGATTTTACAACTGTGGAAAGTTATCACAGCGGCTTTTGTTCACGTGTCAAAGAAATCCACCAGGAATTTGCGCTTTTGCTGGAGCCCTTTGCGTTGGCACCCCCGCCGTATCGCTGGACCGGTCTTATTCAAATGAATGCGGGGGCTGTGTTTTTTCATGCAGGGCTAAAGTCAACCTGAACATGGCGTTGGAAAGTACTACCTTCCCAGAGCAGGGACTTTTTGGCACCTGGAACTATCGCACAAGAACTACATTTATTCCTGGTTCCAAGATCCTGAATTCCTCAAAAGGTTCTTGGTCCCCTGAGAAAGTTCCTGCTGTGGAAACGCTCCAATACATGACATTTGTACAAAAGCTTTATAGGACTACATGGAGATAGAACAAAGGGAAAAAAAAGTGTGTTGGCAATATGTGGAGCAAAATAACAGAAACGTGTTTGATGTTTGGTTGTGCAGTGCAGCTGGCTGTATTGGCGCGCATCATCTGCCTTGCGTGTGAATTCAACATGGCGGAGGAAATGTGTTTAATTAAGAGAATCCCTTTGAAACCTGTGATGGAGTGCTGGATATCATTTGTGGGCAATGTGTGCGATAACAAAAGGGAACCGACGTGCTGCATCAGTACTAGAAAATTAGAGATGTTTGATCGGCAGCATGGGGGACGCCGGCACAAAGCCAGGAACACGGCGCTGAGCTCAAGTCGTCAACACAAAGTCTTCGTGTGTCGGAGAACAGCCGTCATGTAATTTAGAAACCAGATTCAATCAGAAATGACTCACTGGGGTCTTGAAGCCACGAGGGTATAAGTCAGGTTTCAGCGGTTTTGCAGGGTGTGAAGTAAATAGTCTTCTCATCACCTGCTGATGTAATTATTTGCCTTTTTTATAAATAATTGAAAAATGTCACAATTTTACACCGTGCCTTTACAAGTATTTAATTTGAAAGCTAATTTTAAAAACTAATTTTCACTCAAAATGCCACACACAGCTCCTCCCTGTCCAAACTTTTCACCACGTGATATTTTCCCTTTTTTGTGATAATAACCTTTCCACAGCCTCAGTCAGCAGGGCACATTTCATTTTCCATCCCCCAAACTGGTTTTGATGTATAAATCACCAGTCTGCTGTGTACTGGAGGATGTTTTTTTGCTGGGAAAATTGAGCCTAAGAACTCTCACACTGGACCAATCAAAGTGTGAAGAACGTGTTTGAAGCTGCTGTTTTTTTTAACGGTGACAGTCATCCCAACTCATTTCACAGCAATATAAGACCACTGTGTTTACCCTCTGTTTCTCTCCTTTTCTCATTTTCTACTTCTTTGCTAAGATTATTTTTCACTTCTTTTTTGAAAGATTTGTTTTGTCCGTAACTGAATGTGCTACGGCTGCCATGTTTATTTTCCAAGAGAGATGTTGGTCATAACAAAACTTATCTGAGAAAATAAGACATTTTTCCCTCTTTAACCCTTTTGAAAGAAAATACACACATACTCAATTTATACAATAGACTGCATTATTTACATTAAGTATTATTGTAAGTGCACATTTCCACCAGTGGATGAGGTACTCAGATCGTTTACTTCAGTAAAAGTATCAATACAGCAATGTAGAAATACTCCATTACAAGTAAAAATCCTTCATTTAAAATTCAAGTAAAACTACAGTGTATAGTATTATCAGCAAAATGTACTAAAAGTATCAAAGTAAAAGTACTTGTTCTGCAGAAAAATGTCTAGATTTTTAATATTGATACTGAGCTCGATTTAACTACTTTATACAGAATACTTCATGTACAGTTAGGTGGTTTAGTCCTAGTGGTTCCCAACCTAGGGCTTAACTACCTAATTGGTTCACAAACCTTTTTGTAAGCGGTCTTTCTACCATTGATGTTCTCTCATGTCTCTTCTAAACTGTCATTTTCTGTTGGATGTTTGCTGCCTGCCTACAGAACTAAATCCACATAAGAAGACGGAGCAGCAGCACTAACCGTGGCGTTGTCCAAGTCCACCCCTGCAGCTCGGGTGCTGTTGTACTGCATGAAAGGCCTGATGAAGCGCAACCTGAAGGTTCGCTCAAACAGGAACTGGGTTTTCCTCTGGTACTCCGTCAGACCAAAGAAGGCCATGTCTCGCAGGTTCTTCTTGGCCGACTCTAGGAGAAGCTGGGCCCTCTTCTTCTCTGGAACCGTGGACATGTTGTAGCAGCCGACGAGGCTCAGGTCCGCTAACATACGAACCTACAGGCAGAGGAACAGGAAGTGAAGGAGGTTATAGAAATCAGGTGAGTTTTTACCTCTTCTGGATTTCTGCTTTTGTTTTACAGTACATTGAAATGATTGGTTGATTACTCGACAGAAGAACAGAAAATGAACGGATGACTGATTAATCATCTAACTAGGGCTGCGGCTAACGATTATTAGAGATTAATCTGCTTCAATTTGTTTCGTTTGTCTGACCGACAGTTGAAAACCTTCAGAGATTCATAAATCTCATAAAGAAGGAAAATCAGTTAAAAAAAGTCACATTTGAGAAGCAGGAACCAAAAAATGTTGGGGTTTTTTGCTTTAAATATGACGGACACAATTGATCAGTTATCAAAATAGTTGCAGATTAATTTTCTACTGATCGACTGATTGATTAATTGACTAATTGTTGCAGCTCTACATCTAACATTTGGGTTTTTTGACTGCTGGTAGACAAAATAATTTAAAATCGCATTTTAAATAATAAACTTTATTTGTATATCACCTTTCATACACAGAGTGGAGCTCAAAGTGCTTTACATTAACAGTCAGAACTGAAAACAAAAGAAAGAACAGACAATTTAAACAGTTTCTAAGAAGAAGTAAATGTTTAAGACAACACTTTGAGTTTTTATGGATGTTGTTTTTACAATTTTATAGATTAAAATGAAAAAAGGAAAAAAGAAAATGAAAAGTCAACAGATCTAGTTTTGTGTATAAATCCTGTATTATGTAACTACCTTTTGACATCTCAGTATCATTAACACCTTCCCTCTGTAATTCATTGATCAAGCATTGTACTTATTAAACTAAAGTATTTTAGATTCTGGCGGATTTATTCCAAAATGAGAGATCACTTCATCACTGAGTGCACTCTGGAGCTGTTGTGTTACAGTACAGGAACAGGGACTGCACACTGATTTGGATTCACAAGAGTACACTGTGTGCACCTCAGCCTGCAGGTCCACCAGGGTGCCTCAAGTGTGTGTGTGTGTGTGTGTGTGTGTGTGTGTGTGTGCGCATGTGTGCAACATTCAAAAGTCACTGGACCCTGAGTAATAACAGCCCCAGGCTCAGATGAGATAAGCTGGCCAACACGTTTAGGTGGGAGACTGAGATAGCATGAGAAAAGACGGTGTGAATTTGAGGTGTTCATGGCCAGCAGGCGAACTCCGAACTCTGTGTGTGTGTGAGTGCACGCTCACATGTGTTTAACTCATCTTTCACATATTTTGGAATTGCAGTGAGTCTGAACGTAAAAAAACTAATTAAAATTTCTCCTTTAACCCTTTTTGTTAAGAAATCAATATCTGATCGATCTTTATAAGTCAAAGTAAATGCATCTGAGTTATGAGTGTGCGGCTTTCCCATTCTTTTTTTAAGAAATCAGTATTGATCTACTGCGTATTTGGTTTCTCGTGTGAAAATTTGCCAAACTATTTTATCTATTTTTCTGCAGAGATGTATTCCCTGTACTGTTATTTTCCAGTGGGCTTGGATTTATGATACCAGCTGATGATGTCGGTGCTATAATTGTTTTGGTGAACAGAACTAAACAGTCAAGCAGATGGGAGAAAAGCCCGGTCAGGTGCAGAGATGCAGGTTAGCTTGGTTGCGGTGATAAATGGCAGCATCAAGACTGGAATCAGCTGCTTCTTTGAGTGTTTGCAGTAAAACTGAGACTTTACACAAAAGAGGAGCCCCAAAGCAAAGCTGAATAACTGAGGATTTGTGGGCACCTTCCCTCTCTGCAGCAGCTCAGAGGACTGTAACCACAACAGTCAGTGTGACAACCCTGCAACAAGCTCTCTCTCCGTACCTGTCTGTTGTTGGCCAGGTTGTAGGGACAGTCCATGAACTGCTGCAGGGTGCACCCCGACCAGTCAGAGCCCTCGTAGCAGGAGGGCAGCTCCTCGGGCGTGGGGGTTCGTCCATCGCACATGTGCAGGGAGGTTTTCCACGTGGCTCCCCGCTGCACGTGCCGCCACTCGCTGAGGTATCGTGACACCGGGTCCCTCAGCAGAGTGATGTAGTAGAACTTCCTGTTAGGGTTAAAAAAAAGTGGGGGGAAAAGGAGGCAGAAGAAAGAAGTAGAGAAGGGGGGGGGGTAGAGGTAAGAAAAA
>NTHP01000115.1:590469-601164 GCA_003416845.1 Oplegnathus fasciatus | reverse complement strand
ACACACACACACACACACACACACACAGATGTAAAACACACACACTTCAACATTTGTTTCTTTCACTCAGCTCTTGCCTCTCCACTCCAGCGCTACATCTGTGGATATACATGTGTGTGGAAAAAGTAGGCATTTGTTTGTATGAATAAACAGGATAATGAGATGAGCCGGTAGTTGTGGTGAATAGTATATGCATATGTGTGTGTGTTTGTGAAAGAGGGAGAGAAAAAGACAGGGGGCAGACACTCTTTCAAGGTAGTGTTTGCCCAGGAAAGGAAAAAAAACAGGCTGATGTGGCTGTAATTATACAGACATGGATAGGTATGGTGATGCTTCACGTTTACCCGGAGAGCTCAGCAGATGCACATATACGCAGCACAAACAAAAACAAAACAGCAGAGTCACATGAGGATAGCTCTCAGTCTGTGGGTATCCATGAAAAGTAAAAGCAAGAGGTGGGGAAAAAAAATCCCCTAGGTAGGTTAAAAAATTCTTGAGCAACCAAGACACAAAGAAGCACAAAGAGTCCAGCTGGGAAGGAGCCAGAGATGGAGAGAAAGAAGAAAGTGGAAGAAGGATATAGAGGCGGTGGAGAGGTAAAGGCGAGGTGGAGAGTCGGGGGAAAAAGCGAGCGAGGAGACGGAGGAGCTAGCGGCTGCAACAGCCTGGTAACATTTGGGGGATACGTCTGCATATCAATAGGGCTTGTATGGGTAGTGGTGGTTATTATCTTTTGACAGAGAAAGGAAAGAGGGGAGACAGAGGGGGGACAGCCAGGAGGCCAGTCAGTCAGTCAGGCCTGGAGACAGGCCTGGGGCTGGATTTACACTCTCCGGTCCGGGAACCGCAACCTCACCCTGGGGAATAGGAAGGGGACAATTGGCTCTTTAAGAATGGAGGGAAAAGTGTGAACGGAGAGGAGGGAGGGGTGCATATGAGCGATGTATGCATGTGTGTGTCTGGGTAAGGGGTCCTCCAAGCCCAATTAAGCCTGACTGCATGTCGGAGGGCTGTGCCAAACATGCTCCACCTGTTTAGAGAGGGCCAAGGGGCTAATGAGCACTGCCTGGAGGGGGGATAGCATGAGAGAGAACGAGAGGAAAATGGGAAAGAAAATTCCAAGGAATTAAAGAATAAGGATGACATTCCCCAGTTTTTTGTCCCCCTGCCTTCTCTCTCATTATTCAGCCGCAACTCAAGAGACACAATGTCAGAGGGATTTCACAGCTAAAATTAGCCTTTGTTATCATATGCAATCATACGGTACAGGCTAGATACATGTGACAGGCTGGTGCACTAACACACACACATACACACACAAACACAGAACTCCAATCATTCGGACATAAACAAGCAGCCAAGAAAATTAAAACCAGAAATGGGTGGAGAGGCAGGAGAGCAGGAAGAAGGGGGCATAATGAAATAATAAGAGCCAAATATTGTGCAACAGGAGCAACAACAGTTTTCGAGACAGAACGCCTCTGTGTTGTGTGTATGTGCGTGTGTGTAAGAGTGGGTGAGTTTGGGTGAAAGAAGCCCATTGTCTGGCAGTGTAACTCAAGCTCGCAGCCCCAGCTTTGCCTCGAAAGAGCTGCGAGGCTGTGGCATCTTTCCTTCCTTCCTTCTGTCCTCCGTCCTCCACAACCAGACTCAATTTCTTCTAAAAAGGAACTGTTGCATACTCTCTTCTTGCTGAGGCTTGAATGGTTGAGGTTGAATTGGTTAGCTTAGCTTAGCATGAAGACTGGAAACAGAGGGGGTACAGCTAGCCTGGCTCTGTCCAAACATAAAAAAATCCACACCCCTAAAACTCAGTAATTAACATGTTTTATCTTATTTGTTTAATCCATAAAACTGAAGTGTTAAAAAGATAAGTTGCGGTTTTTACGGTGGTTATGTCTTGCTGTGACTGTGAGGTTTCTAGGCAACAACCAGGAACTTCAGGAAAAACTTTTTTCACAGATTAAACAAACAAGATATGTCTTGTTAATTAGGGAGCTTTAGAGGGGCTGGTAGGCTGCTTTTGCTACCTTTGGACAGAGCCAGGCTAGCTGTTTCCCCTGGTTTCCAGTCTTTATGCTAAGCTAAGCTAACTGGCTGCTGGCTGTAGTCTTATATTTACCGTTCAGATGTGACACTGGTATCAATCATCTCATCTAACTCTTGGCGAGAAAGCAGAATAAGCAGATTTCTATTAAATATTTCTTTAATTATCAACTGACCAAAGACTTCAAACAAACTAACATTTACACATTCAGGTGACCAGAGCAGTGAGAGGAATTTAATTGCCTATTTGATTTTTTCACACTACATCACACAAACGCATATATTCGCCTCCACACACACACACACACACACATACACACACACACACACACACACACACACNCTTTTCTTCTTCCTCCTTATTTTTTTTTTCACCTCTTGTGTTTTTTTTCCTCTCCACTAGCTAGAAACAATTTGCTGCTCAGTGTATGTTCGCTGCATGTTGCTCTACGTTTGTTTGTTCTGCTCTCTTTCTCTCTCTGTCACAGATGTAGCCTGAAATCACGTCTGTCACACTGGCCTTAATCTCGGGGTTAGCAGCTGCCAGTTGATTGTGAGTGAGTGTGTGTGTGTGTGTGTGTGTGTGTGTGTGTGTTTGCATTCTTTGGCGAGTTATTATCTAAGAAACGTGTACATTTCAGATGTGTTTAGAGGTACAGTAGGAAACAGGTAACAGACAGCTGATCTGCATCTTCTGCTGCCAGCTTTTGTTTTATTCTTATTCATGCCCTCCACACACACACACACACACACACACACACACACACACACACACACACACACTCACTCACAATCAACTGGCAGCTGCTAACCCCGAGATTAAGGCCAGTGTGACAGACGTGATTTCAGGCTACATCTGTGACAGAGAGAGAAAGAGAGCAGAACAAACAAACGTAGAGCAACATGCAGCGAACATACACTGAGCAGCAAATTGTTTCTAGCTAGTGGAGAGGAAAAAAAACACAAGAGGTGAAAAAAAAAATAAGGAGGAAGAAGAAAAGCAGTGGAGCCACGCACCATCTGTTGGGTGCATATTGACTGCGCATTCAGAGATTCAAAAGGCCGTTAATTCCACACAAAACCCAACATAGAGGGCGGCGGAGGACACCTAGAAATGTTATCAAACAACCTTTTAATAAAAATTAGAAAAAGAAGAGGAGAAGATGTTTGACTGGGGATGGGGATGCAAAATCCCTGCCTTTTTTTTGATGTTCCTGTCTCTGGGTGAAAAGAAGAAAGGGATTTAAAAAAAACAGATGTTTGTATTTGATGCAAGCAGGCTTTTAGTAAAGGGACCTGGCCTTTGGTCATAGCTAAAATTGAATTAGATCTCCATTTTTCCGCCACAAACGGCTTCTGCCCATGTTCTCCTCAAACTCTCAGCTCTCTCTTCCCCTTTTTCTCTCATCTCTCTCTTCTTCTGCCCTTCTTAAACCATTACGAATGACACCGAAAATAACTGAAAAGCCCGCTCAGTCCGCCACGAAACTTCAAACCTGCTTTTCAAGAAAGGCATGGGAAAAGGGAGGGAGAGAGATAGAAGAGAGAGTGAAAAAGAAAAGTGAGGAGGAAGGGGGAGATTTTTTNNNGGGCTGCTCATTGATATGACAATTTGATTTTCTGGGCTCTGGTGTGAAGCAGCTTAAGAGGGCATCCCTCTATTATAAGGCCTGTGACATCTAGCCTCTCCAGCTCTTCAGCCCCCCACCCTGTGTATGTGTGTGTGTCTGTGTGTGTGTGGTTGTAAACTGGTGCATGTGCGCGTCTAAGTACATGTGTTTTTCACTGTGTGTGTGGATGTGTTTGTCCGTCCCAGGCAGACTCTCCCCTGAGTTTCCAATCCGGGATCACATGCGGGGGAATGTGAAGTCGGAGCAGCTGTCGGCCTGGCAACGCTCCTCGCCAACCAAGCGGGATAGAAACTTACCAAGCATCAGCACCCCGACATTCAACACAGCAGAGGACAGGGTACATGCAAGGTGTGTGTGTGTGTGTGTGTGTGTGTGGCAGCTTCAATAACCATTCATGTTGTCAGGATCTATTAAGCATTTAGCTGAAGACCCCACCCAGAATGATTTAGTCAGAATTCAAAAGCAGGATAAATGTAAATGTCGGTATTTGGAGCATTTTAACATCAATAAATCAGCACTAAATTAATTTCGAGCCTGGCAGCCTCTATCGGCATCTACAGTGCCTTTCACAATTTGTGCCACCTGGTTGGATTTGGCATGAAATCCGCTCGCTTGCCTTATAGAACTGAACTGGCATAAGGCTGCTGTTCTTCCAGCACAAACTGAGCCCAAGCTTTGGGAATTTCTTGCAATGGAAGACGAATGAAATGGAAAAACAACAAGTGAAAGGCTGATGGAAAAAAAATATACGTCACAGCTGACATGTTTATCCTATCCACTAAAATTAAAGTAAACAGAGGCCAGGGGTCAAAGCCAGAGTGCTCCCTCAAGAGAGGCAAGAAAGAATAAAATAAAGTCAATGAATATTCCCTTTCATGGTCATCTATAACTGACTAGTCCTCAGTACAGAAATAAAAAGCTGTTTTTAATAAAATCAGGTGAATAAAGGGCACAGGAAAAGGGTGTAGCATGTGTTTGTCTGAGGTAATGGAAGTCTTTTCATCTACAAAATTGGTGCAAAGTTACAGAAAAAATGAGAGACCAAAAAGACTTGTAGGAACATTTTGCCTCGTTTGAAAAACAAGGAAAAGGGATATTTCCGGTTTATTGTAAGAGTCCTATTTTCATAGTTTTACGAAATTCTAAATCTAGAGTTTTTTCAAGTCAACAACAACATTGCACTCATCAAGTTAACTACTGAGAGCTGGGAACATTGAAATATTGCTAAAAAGAAGTCAGTCAGGTTTTAAAGAAACCCAAGAGGTTGGCCAAATTTTTCTGAAAGAAAAAATGAGGGCCAATAGTAAACTTTTTAAAAACTTTTTTTAGAGAGTGTGCACTCCAAAACCCGACACAGTGTGTGTGGTTTCCACTCCATTTCAATTTGGCACACAAAATATCACATGCTGCTTGAGCCGACTTGGACTGACAGCGAAGAACAAAAATACCATGTGCACCAACAGCATCGTCATCAATAGAGGCTAATAAACACATTTCAAATGACTTGTTGTGGCTGAATCCAAATGGAAATGGTACTTTACCATGTCTGTCAACACTTAAAAGACGTGAAAAGACATAACGCATTTTCACTACCTGCTGCTGTTTGATTATCTGCTAAGAGACCCTTTTCTTGGCAGACATCTTGACTTTTCTTGACAGGAAAAGGACAGGGGAAACAAACTCTGTAAACGATGGCTCGGTTCCATCAAACGTCCCAGTAAATCATGACAGTGAGCCAGCATGCACAATACCAGAACCCTGGAAGCAGCTCACCTAAATGGAATGCCGTTGTGTTAAATGTTATTAATCACACTTGTGATTTTCCTGCTATGACAAGCTAAAATGACATGATAAGCTGGTTTCCTGCCCTTGCCGCTGTGCAACAAGCAGCATGCCAGCACAGCCGGACTGACTTACAGGTGCAACTTTGACCTGTTCTTGCTTTGGTACATTTTGGGTGCACTTACTTTCAGTTTAACCTTAAATTAGATCTAGCACAACTGTTGGCTTGATTACAACCTGTCTGAACATCCGATCGCTTGTGTCTTGCCATGTCAGACTTTGTTGAAGCAATCTCAACGTGTACCCAGATCTCAGCAATTACTTTGATAAGTACAGTGTATAATGTAACAGATAGAAATGATGGCCAAAACCACACAAATTATACCCAAGTTGTATTAAACTAGAATTATCTTTAACGAGTTAAAGATTGTATTGCACATAGGGTTGGGCATTTAGTCATAATGGCGAAGTTTGGAGCAGATGTTAGTCAATGGAATGTCTACATAATAGTAATAGTATCAGTGTGTGTGTGTTTGTGAATGTGCTGCAGCACATCCTACCCTCCTCAACAAGGCTAACAAAACAAGATTTTGTCTCCTTGGAAGATATGAAAGCCTGTTTGGGCGGAGGCGTATATGTAATTAAATTCATGTGCCCAGCCAGAAGAAACAGGCACTGACGAGTACATGTGTGCAAGTAGGCACACACACACACAAACGCACTGATAAAGGGGAGAGTCAGGGTGAATCCGAGAGAATCCCAAACAAATCCTTGGATCAGATGCTGTGGTAGGGGGTGCAGGAGGAGGAAAGAGGGGGGTAAGAGAGTGTATGATTGTGTCAAAAAGGTCAGAGTGTGTATGTTCATGTGCTGGTCACTAGAGAGAGACTGAGTATATTAAGGCGAAAACTCACAAGAGACCATGTGCCAGGGGAACAATACACTATGCAAATGAAGCGCCTCCATATGGTGGGAGTCAACGGAGCACTCAACACACACACACACGCACAGAAACATGTCTAGGCTGAAGAGCCAAGTGCTTTCCCTCATTTTCATGCAAAATCTGCAAAGCCTAGTAACAGCTATCTCTGCTCAGTCTGCGACGAAGAAAAAAAAAAACAAGAGACGAGAGGAAAACAATGAGAGGACATGAGATGGATAGGGAGGGAAGAGGCAGACGCTCAATAGAGGAAATAAGAGAAACCAGCCAATACTGTCTTCTGCTCCTCATGATTAGCATTCAGTAGGAACCGGAGGAAGCAGTTAGCAGTCAGGCCCTTATCAGAGCCTGCCTGCATACCTCCCACACTGGGTCACCGTGCTGAAAGCTTACTGTGTCTTTTTCCCATGTCTTCCCACTGCCTATTATCTGTTAATCCACCCACACTAGTTCATCCCAGTGTAACAGGAAACATTATTAACTGCTGAAAAAAGATCGACCTCGAGACACGTGGGGAAAGCTAATCGCCCAAAAGCCTGCAGGACAAGTCTGTTCATCTAGCCTACGCCGTGTCGTCTTGCCTGACAGCGGGGCCGGTCTACCTACGCAATGCTTTGGACAGTGACCCCGTGAGTTCACAGCCTGTCCCCAAGGGAGTGATGGCGGGACAGAGGGATAAGGAAGAAATAGGAAGGGATTGGAGGAGTAAAATATGGACTTCTGTAGAGGTCAGACATGGTTCGGCGCTGAGAACTTGTACCAAAGAGATGCTGCTGCAACAGAGGTGTTTTACCAACCCTGTACTTTATTTTGTAGCATTTAACCTCCAGTGTGCTACCAGCAGCTGGCAGGAGCTTCAAACTCGCAAACATAAATCCTTGTAAAAAGTAAATAAAACCATCTGTGAAGGTTGGAGGTAGCCACCGCTCCCCAGCTGGGGGTTAAATTCCCCCTTAAACTTTTCCCCCTTGATGGTCGTACAGCGGAGAATGTTCCACAGGAATGTGTGTGTGGATCTGTGTACGGTGTGTGTGTGTGTGTTGGAAAGAAAAAAGGTAAGCAGTGGTGGAATGATGATCCAGTGATTTCCCCCGGGGCCACATCTGCCCTCGTTGAGCAGGCCGCCTCTAAAAAAGCCCCATCCGACATTCCTGAAGCATTCCGCCAGCATTCATCACCCGCTCCAAGACCCCTCCCCAAAACCCCCACACGCTCCTGCTGCGTGCACCTCTCCCCCCTCCGCTTCCACTAAAAATCTCTGAAGCTAGATCCAGAAATGTCCAGAATGTCTGCTGTGAGACTTAGCAGAGCCAGAGCGTGATCCCTCCCTCCCTCCCTGCAGCACCGGGGTCATTGTTCATCCTCCTCTGTTCATTCCTCATCCAATCGCTCACTCCATCTCTTTTCTCTCTCCTCTACCTCTGCGGGGATTTGCGGCTCTCTAATAGAGGCATCTACCATGTCCCACTAACTGCTGGAACAGCTGGAGCCGGGATGCGTGCGGAGTGCTGCCCATTATGTGTGTGTATGTGTGCGGCTGGGTGTGTGATCGAGCATGCACAGGCGAACATCTGTGCTGAAGGGAGCGATGGGAAATGATGTTGCAAGTGCCAAGCCAGGAATATCTGTCACACTCTGACATATCAACGCGTCCGACTGCATGCACACACAAGCACGCACGGCTGAGGATGGCGGTGCTCAGACACACCGACACCCACCAAACACGGCAGCGGCTCCGTTTTTTATCACACGCCATAAATCACCCATCTTCTAATTGTCCCCGACTTCCCTGGTCTCTGACAATCTGCTCCTTGACAACCAGCCCGTATAACTGACAAACGGTGCCCTCGACAACCGTCGTCCTGGGTAACCGGGGCGTTTATCAGGGGCCTCCATCCCTTTTGGAGTGGTTTCTGCTTGGCAAACCCCTGAAAGTTTGATAAGGTGAAGGTGGGCATGAAGCTCCATATTTAGCCACCGCTGTCAGACTCTGATTTAGCACCGCAGGTAATTGCACAGAGTCACAACGAAGCAGGCAGGGAGTGAGTTAGGGGTGTGGGATGGGAAGCAGGGAGGGGGGGGCAGGCTAAATTATGCTGAATAGCACTGCAGTGATATCCCCCTTTGCTGTTGAAACAATGCATCGCCGGCAACCACTTTTCATTGAGACAGCAGCATCAAAGCAAGAATAATGGATCCTTGCAGAAACCTCAGCTCGATAGTTGGAGAAACAAAGCTCTCATTGTAATCTCTGGCTCTCTCCCTCCTCTCGTGCATTCATCTCAGTGTTAATCCTTTTCACATTACTCTGACTCTACTGTAGGCCATTAGAGGAGGAGAATTAGAATTCTACTGTAGATTTCTAATCTGTTCCATTCCGTTCTGCTCCCGTGTTCAATCAGCGCTTGGCAGCACAATAAAGAAAATACAGGAAATCTATAAAGATGCTGGACAGATACATCAGAGCCGTACACGAATGTTCATTGGAAACAAACTCTAGCTGAGGCTTAATCAAATATCAGCCCGTACCGCGACATATCGTACAGTTTTATTTTGAAGCAATGACACCTGCGGGGATTAGACATTGAACCTCAACCTAAAATTTTAGCTTGAGAAACTAAAAGTAAATTTTTGCTCTGTTTTGTTGTTTTCGATCACACCATGATCTTTTTTGTTTTGTTTACTGATGTTTCCAAGGTCAACTTTGAACTTAATCTTTCAAGCCAACATGGACTAGAACTCCTTAAAGTACTCAGACAAAAAAAAAAAAAAAACTTCTGATGAAGATCAAATCAAATTTACCTTTATTATCCCAAAGAGGAAATTGGTCGGACGTGAAAACAATTCACAGAGCAGTGCAAAAATACATAAAGTAAAACAATAAAAACAATCCATAAAAGGAACCATACCAGAGAAAAGCTGTATATGTCTTCTCGTATGGTTGAAAGTTGCTAAAACAGCTACTAAATGGACCTTTGGGTGAGTTTTCTCAATGTGTTAGCTGTTTTCATTTTGACTGATAATAGTGTCAAATCAAATGTAAACTCAGAATGGTAACACAAACTGCTGTGAACTTTTAATGTTGTTATTTTCTCTGTCAGGTAGTCCTGCATCATCACCTTCTGTTAGAGGCTGATATACTTTCTAAAGAATCACTAACAGTACTCTTGCTAATTGGTGAAATATGTAATAAGCAAAAATTGAAAGGTAAATTACAGCCCTTCATATAATTTATCTTTAAAATGTGTCTTAATTTAACTATTTAACTTTATATTTAGTTTAAGATCAAAGATAGTCACAACTGGCGTTGTACCTCGTCATTCCTGGTGGCAGAATGGGTCACAGGAATAAGTTTAAGAGATGGTCACTGACGAGGCAGAATACATAAACTCAGGCCTCAAAAACAAAAGGCAAGGATTTCCCACCAACTCCTAAACAAACTGTGCGGCAGGCCAATCTCCAATTACTGCTCACATTGTTGTGGCTCTGACGTACCGTCTGACTTTTTCCTTCTCTACACATTCACAGAGAAAAATCGCCCAATGATGGAACTGATTCCTCCTCTAACCATCACATGTGACAGCTGGAGGTCTATACGGTGGACAGTCTGACCGCAGGGTTAAAAAGAAGTGACCACAGATACAAAACTACAGGATGCTATTGACTACAGATCCACAGATCCATAGCCACCGCACTGAAACTGGCCTGTAGGGGAAAAAGGCCAGCTGGAAAAATAGATGGGGGGGGCTGTGATGTACAGCATCTTCTAGGCGCCAGGGGGCTTCAGTGATGATGATGAGCATAACGGATTTTACAGGGTTTTCTCTCATCGACTGTGGTGACACAGAGCAGAAGTCCCGAATTCACCATTAAGGCAGGTTCAGGGTTTTGTTTGCACTGTGCAGAGCAAAGAGGCCAAAGAGCATGTGTGTATACAAAGAGAATATTGAGAAACCCAACAAGAGAGACATAATAAACATAATAAATGAGATAGAAAGGCCATAACAGATAAGAGAGTCCCGGTTTGTGTCAGACTGACTGAAGTCCAAACATTTCCCACCTCGAGTCTGTTCAGCTCATATACCAATACATTCAAGGACAGGAT
Source organism: Oplegnathus fasciatus (assembly GCA_003416845.1). Lineage (NCBI taxonomy): Eukaryota > Metazoa > Chordata > Actinopteri > Centrarchiformes > Oplegnathidae > Oplegnathus > Oplegnathus fasciatus. The sequence goes on along the minus strand of NTHP01000115.1, from coordinate 590,660 downwards.
AAGCCAAAAAATCCTCTTAATTTGAATAAAACTAAATAAATTGAATCCTTATCTTGTCTTAAAAAAATAATGAACAGTATTAAAGAAGTCTGGCAAGGGGAAATTAAGAAATGGATGTTCTAAGATTAATTTTGTCAAGAAAATTTTGGTTTATTAGAGTACAACTGAGAGGGTCAGCAAGGACTCGGTGG
>NTHP01000115.1:561249-584621 GCA_003416845.1 Oplegnathus fasciatus | reverse complement strand
CACACACACACACAGGTCTGTACAGGTGCTGTTTCTGGGCTTGGCTCCGCTGCAAAGAAGAGATAAGGGACTGGAGGGAGAGGGTGGCAGAAAAAACAGAAGAAGGAGGAATGGAGAGAATACAGAATGATGGGAAATTAGAGAAGAGGTGCTTCAGAGGCGAGAGAGATCACAAGAGACAGCTCAGGGAAAACAACATCCTCCAGGTGATCACACACCCACACACACACACAAGGACTACACAGTGTTCACACTTATAAAGAACTCACACAAATACGAACTAGTCCCACAGGCTGCATGAATGGAAGGAAGGAAGAGGCCAATCCCATCTGGGATAGCAGAAATGTCCCGACAGGGGGATAACAAACACACACACACACACACACACACACACTGCGAAGTAGAACAAACAGAGACAAAGACCTTCAGACCTTCAAAGTCGAGTTAACATTTAACTTGTTCAGTAAATCAACACACATGGAGCTTGTGTGTGTGACCTGAGATTGTAAGTGCGTGTGAGACTAACGAAGTGTGTGTGTGTGGGGCTCAGGGACTGTGCTTGTGTGTGGAAAGCCACAAGGACAGTGCAAATTGTTTGTTTAACAAACCTGCATGACACAACTTGGAGTCTTGTGACAACAGAAGTGATTTAGACAAACACACAAAACAGATAAAAAAGGTCTTACCTGTTGCAGAAGGGGCCACGTTGAGGAGGAGGAGGATGGGATGACCATGAAAAAGATAGAGAAGAGAGAGAAGGCAGGGAAGGTAAATAATGAGTCACATTGGTATGGGGGCGGCAAAACATGTCCTAACAACAGAGTGACACTGTGTAAATATTAGAAAACCATATAAAATCCCTAAGCAATGACATCGCCTGAGATCAATAGCTCAAAATGCCACTCCTTGGCTCATTTAAGGGACGCAGAAGAATTAATCTGACAGACTGACAAGTGGGGAAAAAATGAACAGTGAGACGGGCCGACAGGCTCAGAGACAGACAGGAAAGGGAGGCCAGTCAGAAGGACAAATTGATAAGTGGATGACCTATTTATTTGGCAAAAAGAGTGACGGGCAGACCAGGAAACAGACAGGTAGACGGATGTATAAATTGGGAAGAGAGAGAGAGAGATGGACAAGCAGACATATGGACATGTCGGGACTGACAGAGACAGCATGCCAAAAGCAGGGAGTTTGTGCAACCGCGGGGACAGGAATGCCTGACACCTCATTATAAATGAATGAGAGATGTGTGCTCAAAGAGGCGGCTGCTCAGGGGAGAAACACACAGTGAGAAATCCCCTCCCTGGAGTAGGCGACCAGATGGACAGGTAGAGACAGGGGAGAAAGGAAGAAGTAGCTGCAGAGGAGAGGAGTGATTTCCCCGTTTGTTTTTGTCTTCCTCCAGATCTTCTGCTGGTGAGGGCCAAGCTTCAGAAACCAATCCAAGTTGGACATGAGCAGATACGTTCAGGCGGAGTTAAACAGGAGGATAGAGAAATTACAGGAGAAGGTGACAAACAGAGAGAAAGTGCAAAGAGAGAAGAGAGAGCGAGAGACGGTTGGTGTGTGTGCCAGCGCCTGAAATAAGCCTGATGGCAGCTGTCAGCTTCTATCTGATGGAGGGGAGAAGAAGAGCAGGAGAGGGAGATGCAGAGAAGGACGGAGAGAGAGATGAAGAGATGACAGAGTGAGCACAGGTAAGAAATGGAGAGACAGGGGGAGAGACACAGAAACACTGAGGGAGGGACAGAGAGAGATATGAGAGGAGGCAGAGATAGCATCTCTTATTCCACAGGGACCACGTCCTATTCTAGATATCCACCGCAGTCAACACTGTCAGGAAGCATATGCATACGTGTGTGTGTGTGTGTGTGTGTGTGTGTGTGTGTGGTGGTAGGTGAGCATGCGATGGAGTCACATTACTTTCACCTCAAAGTTAAATTCATCAAAAGGAGAAAAGAGGCAAAGCTGACAGCCAACGCGTGTATGGTCATACATATGTATTAACGCATTAAAATGCAACGTTACAATGGAGCTAACACACACAAACCGAAGCGCACAGATCGGCGGATACGAGAGCGGGGAACGAACGACACCTCCTAACCTCGATTCAGTGAGACTGGGAGGCACAGGGAGTCAATGAGAAGATAGTGAAAGTGTGGAAAGCTCCTCATTAAGCTGCTTCCCTCCTTTATCTGAGGATAATTCTGGTTTATTACAACTTGGGTCCTGTTTCTGCCCACATTTTCCCACGGCGGTTATGATAACATTGTCCAACGGGGCCAGAAACAATCTGTCAAACGAGCAGACGTTAAAACCAGAAAGTCGGTCTGTAAACTGTGATGATGTTAACAATGGACATTCCGAAAGGGGGCAAGCACTTTTGATACCAATTTTGATATCGATTTTACACAGGTCTTGGGGAGTACTACTGTATGTGAAAGAAGTTTTTGTGGGCGATTTTATCCAGTTCTCAGATCTCAGCATTTAACTTGGTAGTAATGATGACAAAAAATACTACAAATATAATACCTTTTAAGCTTTTAAGAGTCTGTCTTAACTTGCAAATTCTAGTAAACATATTGTCACCAGCACTGCTTCAATGTGACGTTGTAGGGCCTCCCTTGTGTTCACAAAGAGCGGCGTCTCATCGGTGTGACTAAATATAGCTCTGGTATTTTTTCCACAATGTGCATAAATGTAAACAAAAGCTGAAGTAGAGCGACAAAACACAGACACTTGTGTGGCATAGAAGTGCACAATACAAGACCATATCTGTTTTAATTTAAATTCCAAATGGATGAACTTTTTTTTTTGATGACTGAAAGGAACAGATTTGACCCCTTTGATCCTCGTTTCTTTGTTAGTCAGATATTTGTAGCTGGAGAGGACTTCCTTAACAGCTAAACAAACATGAAGCATCAGCATCTGCTGCGGATGTGGATCACTGCACTGATTACCAAACTCCCCTTAGAAATTGTGCCTGTTGTCGTCCTAATGTACAACAAAGGATTATCCCACTATTTATGAAATGAGATTCTGAATAATTAACATCCTTTTTTATTTAATTCCTCTGGTTTACAATACGGTTACTTGAAGCACTAAATGAACCACCGTGACTATTTTCTGAAAACATTTCTGCTTCATTCATACTGTTCAGTCTTTGTGTAGCCGAGATGGATGCTGTCGGATCTCCTCCTCACTCCAAACGATTCTCACTTCAGAGATGCAGTGAGACGTACTGAGCCCGCCCCCTCAACAAGGTCCTGGTCTGATTGTTTTGGTCCCATGTGAAATTACACGGCCCAATTTCTTATACGGCCCAATAAACTGAAATAAGGAAAAAACACTTCTAGTTTGAAAAAGCTGCTTCAAGTGATTTAGCTGTAAAAATGACCTCAGCTAAGGAAACCGACACAAACTGGCAGTCTTTACATCGGACTACTGACCCAAGAGATGCGGCAATCAGTGTGAAATGTGTAAAATAAGTTGGTGAGAGAAGATTGACCAAGTAAATCCAGCCTCCAAAATAAAATGCAGGACAAAGTGGCTCTTTTTCATGTGGCAAAAAACCACTTTCAGTACTTCACTTAACCACTACCAATATCCACTCTGCATCACAATAGGAATGTAAGAGAGTGTTAAACAATTACTCTGTGTATGTAAAGAGGGAACAACATAACAATCTTTTGTGTGTTGGAGCTACATTTAATTTGTGTATAGACCTATAACTGACCCTGTGTCGGAGGCACCTGTAGTGTACTTTCAGTAACACTTGCACAAGTATGGCTCAGAATTGCTCCATATCGTGACATCCGACATGACATGGTGGTTGTCATGACTACCAGTGGTAGAAAAAATCTGCTAATTAACATGGCTTAGCTGTCAAGAAAATCTATTTAAATCTGCATTAACTGATTTATGGAGAAAATATGGTAAACATGCTAGCAAACGGTTGCTAAATTAAACATCCCAGATATGAAGCAACATTAGCATTCACCTGGAGTCGTGTTTCTTGCCACCTGATGAATCTAAGTCCAATATTCACTCTCCTTTTAGCTCTGCTTTGGTCTCCACCAACTCCTGAGGACAATATCAGGATCTTTAGCTGCTAAATGCTCCACTATGTTCACCAGCAAGATGTTGTCTGCTGTTTGGTGCTGAGCAGGTAGTGTACAGTGGGTTTATCATAGCTTTTTGGAAACGACACTGATGAGAGCGGTGAGAGTGAACCAAAACAGTAAATTTGAGTGAGAAAACCAAAACAATGTCTGCAAGACACTAAAAGGCTCCACAGAGCTGAAGGAACAGCAGAGTAAGGTGATAATTCATTGTGGGTTCGTCACCAAGAGTGATCTTTTTCACAAACAAGTAGTCATTAGATCCATTGTTAATATAGAAATATTGTTTATAGCAGCTTTAATTAATCATTCCATTAGATTCTTTGAGTGTGTAACTGCCTTTCTTGAGCATTTAGCCACTATGTTTAACAGAACTGGACAGACAACCTTAGGAAGACAACTTTGACTGGCTTATATTTTATGATATCTCATAACTGCACCCTTCAAGTCTCTGCATTGGGACTGCACGATGAATCATACAAAGAAAAGGCAATTCAATACTGACTGCTGCTATTTCCAAATCACCTGAGGCTGTCATTTTTTTTTTTTTATTAAAAGCAAAAAAATGTTTCAGACAGCTTCCTACACAACTTAATTTGGTGCTGTGAAGAATCTTCTGGCCAATAAACAAAGACACATGCTGGAGAAAATCCTTCAGTTCGTTTTAACCCAAGCAAATCCTAAAGCACCGCCGTCTCATGACTGCACTTTCATTTACACATTGTGTATTATTTTTAAGCAGTGAAATTGTATTTAAGTGTGGAAAAAGCTGTGTCGAAATGCGATGCAACTCATGCCAATGTGCACAATTCGGAAGAGATAAAACTATGATGTTTCAGTCAATACTGTGCAAGCCTTTTCTCTAACCCTCAGGCTATTGCGGCCCTTATGTAACCTTACAGACCTCTTTAACAAAAATATGAAAAGTACAATACATTTTAAATTGTTGCCACGCATGACACATTTTGATCCTTTTGCTGTTTTGTGATCTACAACCCTCTGTGTATGCCTGCCAAAGTTAACCCACTGGCAACAGAATTCCCTCTTTAAGAAGTGTGGAGAGAAAAAAAACCCACAGGTATAGAGAGTTTGGATTTAAAATCATAAAACCATGCTTTCCAAAAGCTGACAGCTGCTCTCCCAAAATTGTGACAGAAGAAAAGGAAGACAACATGAAAAAAAAAGGCGGTGAGTATTTTATAGATGAAAACATGATCAACGCATGATTTCTGAATCTCCAAAAGTGGATATTTGATGTTTTTGAATTTAAACTCTTCATGCAGTGTTTCATTAGCATGATAATGCTGTCAAAACGGATGAATCAAAGAACTGTTTATCTGAATTCTGTGGCTGGGAGTGTGTTGTAAAGAAAGTTGTAAAGGGCATTGTAATGGACCCCTGTGTGCAGTTGTTCACTTGAAGCACTTCAGACAAGGCTCCAAAAGGCCAGAACACCATGTCCGACCTTTTCACCCCAACGCACACACACACAGTCTCCGAAACGCCAAAAGGGCTGACCTCTTTACGCTGATTAACATTCCATCGGGGGAGGAGGGGGAGACGAAGAGATACTTTCCCTCACCTTCTTGCCCCCTGTTTTTTACTCCATCTCTGTTTTCTTTTTTACCCTCTTTACCTCCAACTGTTCGGTCCATTTCTCCTCTCTCCCCAGCCTTTCTTTCTGTTTGCCTACTTGAACGCAATTATCCCTCCCTTCCAATTTCCTCCTCCGTGGCGCTTTTATTAAGCTCCGTCTTTCTACCTCCATTTCCATTTTCTCCTGCGGTAAAGTTAATGTGTCTGCGCATGTATGTGTGTGCATGTTGTTCAGGCATGTCGTGGCAGGCCCCGTTATTCAGCTCGCAGGCTTGACTCACCACATTGGACTGAGCGTGCGCACGTAATAATACACACGGATTTACACTGACGAATACTTAATAATTTATTTCTGTGTACTGTACGTGCAGCTACTTACACATAGACAAATATAAGTAGATACACACACTTTCTCATTCTGGCAATCAGGATGACAAAAACTAAAAAATGACTGGGTGTTTCATTAACTATTCCACACCTCCTCTGCTTTATTAAGACCTGTGACTCATGTATGTCTCCACACCTGCTCTCTCAAAGCTTTTTGTGGCCGTTGGTGTGCACTGGCACGTGGCAGCATGTGTGTGTCCGCCATGGTGAAACGTTGCCCATTAAAGATTGTGTGTGGACATGGTGCTTGACTCTCAACATCCAAACACTGTGGTCTGTGGACGCGCCAATTCTCCTGCCAACTTTTTTGATGGATACTCAATGGGTGCAACCTTTACTGTTATTCCCCTGATTTTAAAAATGCAGCGACAAAAACAACATGTCAATGTTTTTGACGCTTTTGGATCCATTCAGGCGTTTAGTTAATTAGTAGAGATGAGTTTAACAGAGTTCTATGTTTCTATATGCTACAAATCTGTTTTGTCTGCCCCCATTTACATACATAAGGGTGAGAAAATTAGAAACGCGTTAAAATATAACACAACACCACCACTAACACCAGCCCAAACATTTTAGAGTTTAATTAACACTCGCCTGCCACAGTATCAAATTACTTTACATTGGATTGTATAAGATTGTGCAGGTGTATCTAATAAACTTGGAACTGTGATTCAGTATTGGTGTTTGCTGCATTTTTGTCTTTAAACTTATTTATATCCTGGTTTTCGCCATACAAAAGGTGGATTTTTGGTGATTTGTTTGCATTTGTTTACAATTTATAGAAACACCAGACATGTACATAGACACTATATGTTTGTATTGTCTTTGCTCTGCTTTGTTTTCTTTGTTTTTAGCTGTATGTCTATTTCTATTCTCCTGTAAATTGTATGTAACATTGACTCCGGTTTTAAGTTGCTCTCAAAGTCCTTGTATGTGTACACATACTTGGCTAATAAAGTGGATTCTGAATCGGATTCTGAAATCCCTTAAAACAAACTGTACACACTGTATACAAACATGGTCGAGATTGAGCTCGAACAATGAATTCAATTAATCGACTGACAGAAAATGAAGCGTATACTATTTTGATAAACAATTTCACTTTTCAAGCAAAAATGCAAAAAGATGACCTAGTTTCTCAGTTGTGATGATTTGTTGCTTGTCCTTGTCTTATGTGTTCGTAAACAACATTTCTTTGGGTTGTGGATTGTTGGTCGGAAAAAAGAAGCAATTTGAAGACTTCAGGAAGTTATAATGGGCATTTTTCACCATTTTCTGGACAAAACGATTAATGAAGAAAATAAATAGAAAATAAGAATAAATGGAAAATAATCACTGGTTGCAGTATCAGTTGAGAGCTTGTAAATATATACTTTCACTTCCTAAAAAGATAAAAAAGGTAACTGAAGTACTTAGTTGTCAAAATGAAAGCAAATTTTCTTTTTACTGTCCTCCAGTCATGTGAAAAACAACTGAGGAACAAGAATGATGTGATAAAATGTTGAAATCTAGGTTTCTGGCTTAACCAGTTATACCTCATAATAAGTGCTCTTACATAAAACAAGATTTTTCTCTAGTTATAAACAGCAAAAACCTGCTTGTTCAGCAGGAGAGATTAACCCAGGTAAAAGATTTACATACATACATACATACATGCCCACGCACAAACAAAAATCTCTCCCCTCCTTTATACAGAAAGTGAACAACCACAAAAACAGACCGAGGCGAGCGCCACACAGAGCGTGACAGACTTTCAGTTATGACTTATTACTTGAGGGAGAAAAACAAATAAACGACAGAATAATGAAGAGACAAAAGCCGGATGAAAAGCAACCTGGCACACCTACGAGCAATGTATCTTTACAAGTCAGGCAACCGTGTATACAAGACCACACAACCACATGTCCGTATAAACCACTCGCACAAAGAGAGAGCGGTGAACAAAAAAAAAGTGTGCATATCTCTTTTGTGTGTGTGTGTGTGTGTGTGTGTGTTTGGGTGCAGCTGAGTGTGAGCCAGACTCCAGCTGAGAGGGGAAGCAATAGCAATTCCCACTGACCTGAAAACTAGCTTGCCAGCCACCTCAAAATATAGAGGAATGGGAAAAAAAAGAGGGAAAATGTCAGTGGGCACGAAGGTGATGAAAATACAGAAGGCGAGATTTAGAAATACAGGAGTGGTTGCAAACCCCCCCCTCACACACACACACACCCAGGTGCAGTGAGGGATTACGGGAAGGAACAGGCCTCGACACCCCTTTGTACTGCCGGCTCAAGTGAAAAGAATGAAGGAAAGATGAGATAGAAAGAAGACGGATAGACAGAAAAAGGAGGAAGGGATCATGTTTGCGGCATCTGCACACACCCAACAGGACAAAAACAACAAAAAAAAGTGACTCTGTGTGGGTGTGTAGATGTGTGGGAGTGTGTCCCTTTTTTTTTGCTTTTGTGACTCGCGAGGTTCCCCGCGGTCAAGAGCGGATCCTCTTTCTCTCTCGTGCCCTCTTTTCATACACTCGTTCCCCCTCTTTTTTTTATACACTCACTCCTCGTCCCCTCCCTCTCTTTTAGCGCAGCGCTGAATGGCCCTCTCTCCCTGATGAGTGACTGATGAATGAAGTAGCTCTTTGAAGTCAAGAGTCACAGCAAGGCCGGTCAAGCGTGAAGAGATGCCGGACAAAAGACGGCAGAGAGGGAAGGGAGAAAGGAAGGAAGGGAGGAAGAGAGAAAAAAAAAAACGGGCAGGAGGGGGGTATATTCAGCAAGGGAAAACGTCAAACAGTGAACATCCATAAAGTCAGCGAGGGATGGGGGCTGAATGTGTGTGGCAAAAAGAGAGTGTGAGAGAGAGCGTGGTCTGCATTTTTGCATGAGTGCCTCGGAGTATTTGCATTGTGGCGCTCAACATGCAAAAGGCCAGCATCACGCAAGCGGGAAATAACCCAGGTCATGGCAGAGTGACATCTTTCTGGAACATGGCCTTCTGGACTCTGGGAACAATCTGGAGGTCTTCGGGTTTTTATGGGCCTCAAATGCCTCTACTCTCCTTCTTATATTGCTATGGACACACAGAACAAACAGACTGCTTACAGGATAGATGTTGTGAAACATTTAATTTCATTACTTTTGGCGGTTTTCGTCTTGTTGTTGTTACAGCATTACAGTCATTGTTTTTGGTTTTCTGTTGCATTCTGCAAATGATTAGCCTTTTAGTCTTACGAGCCTGGCATTTTTCTTTGTTTATATGTGCTTACTGTCTAATTTAAATATTTGTTTTAATTCAATCCCGCTCCCTCTCTGCCCATTTAGTAAGAAACTGCCTTTGATAGGACGTCAGTGTACAGGAGTGTTTGTTTTCTGGCTAAAGAAAGCTTAAATCGAACAGACCAATCAACAATTTACTCAGGGAACATTGTCTGGGAACACCTTGCTTCACAATGACACATTCACCTCTGAAAGCTTCTCAGTGCCTAAAAGGCTCCTTGGTGGGTGGGGTAACATTTGTTAGAAACTTCTGAGCTACCACCAACAATTTCTTGGCTGTCTAGGAATGATAGCAGCCTCTGTGCCCGTTTGCTGCAGAGAATATGAAATTTAGATGGCAGCAGCGCGACAGGCAGCCATGCAGAAGGCTGCTTGATAGTCATTGTTTTGGTTTGATTTGTCCAGTAATTAGAAAGGGAGATACTCAGCCAAGTCAAATTTTGACAACAAGCAAACCCCAAAGACTAAATTATTCAAATATCGCAGACTGTTAATAGCTAGTGTGGTAGCTGATACTTACGGATGTATCCACCAAAAACACATTTTATCAGGATTTTGGCAATTGGGAGGTGGGAATTTTGGAACCAGTCTGCTTTCCACGACAGGGAAAAGACTTGCGTCTAAGGCCGCGTTCAGACTGAATATTTCTGTGTGGGAAAAAATATGCAGTCGCCCGGCAAGTTGAATCTGGCTCAACTTTTGCTGGACCACAATGGAGTTGCCAATCAAATACATGCAAGTTAACGTTCCTGGTAAATGTTAATGTGAAAAGTATATTTCTACTGTTTACCTCACAATCGCTGTACAGTGTTTTGGCCTGTGATAAGCCTTGAAACTCATGGATCTATTACTCAAACTGGACTTCCTGGATCGTATTTCACGTCTCACCGGTGCTTGAAACAACACGCGGGGCTGTTTTCAGTCTGAAGTTCACACATATGGACTCAAAGAGCCCGGCTCTCTCGTGGCTCTCATGAGCCTGAAGCTTATGGGCGTGTTTAGCGTTGAGCACATAGTTCATATACTCCGACTGGGCAGTTACTTTCTTCCGTCGCCACGATACTGGTGAACAGCAAAGTAGTTTAGTATTTTCTCAAGTGGATGTGTTTCTACACAGTTTTTCTTATTCAAGTCCTGTTTTTAAAGTTATATCAGAGAATTGGGAAGCCGTTGACCTCAACAATCATGTTTTCCATGATTTCATTCCATTTTGTAGTTTTACGTAGTTGAGTGAAGCAGAAAACAAGTGCGCTTCAGTTTCCCAAGGGAATCTAAACAATCACAACTGGTTGTCATTCCTGCACATTAGAGGGTATTTGCATAAAGTTGAATCTTCCTCAACTTCCCCACGCTGCACCACTGGGTGACTTTTGAGTCTTGTAGTAGTGGTGGGCGGTGCCTGCATGTTGTTCGAGCTTCAGTTCAAAGTGAACAGCATCCTGTTGCATCTCCAGTGTTCAAGTCTGTATGTGTGAAGAGATGTTAGGCTGGCAGGGATTGCTCAAGAGCCCTTCATCATGATAAAGAAAGTACATCCTCTAATTTAAGGACAAGCTCCTCGCTGATTACATTGCCTTGTCGACCATATAGAAAAACAAACCACAAGATAGATGTTCAGATAAATAGATCTAAAAAATATCTGGCTTGGTGAGACCTTTATGAGTGGTTGATGAATGTGTATTAGTCTTTCCTCTTCATGTGTATCTAATATAACACACAGAGGCTTTTTAAATTGAAGACGCTACACTGAAAATAGTCTAGCCTCAGTGGGACTGGGTTTTTCCTTCCTATTAAATTCTAAACAGCCAATCTATGTGCTTGTTAGGACAACCCAAGGCAAAATCTGAAATATTGATATATTTTGTATCTTTTTCATGTATCAGACTTCTGAATGTCACAACAGTGTACTTTGTATGCATAGGAGCTCCTGAAAGTGATCTAATAGATTTTTCTGCAGAATAAAAAAAAATGAGGGCAGGTGGAGGTTTAGTTTCTTTCTCAAAGACACTTTGACAGACAACACAAGGCTGTCGGCAGACATATTCCATATTGTGAGGGATCAAACTGGTGATTTCACTGTTACAAGACTACTTCCTAAGCTTCTCTTATCAGGTTTCACAGCAGATATTTTAAAGACGTTGAGGGGCTGAACGGGTTTGAAAGACTCACTCTCTAGTATTCCCTTTGTAATTTGGCAATCACCCCAAGACCACCAGATTTTTCTGTCTGTGCACACGAAGAAAAAGCAGTCGCAGACTAAAAAAAGAGAGGGCTTCTCCATCGTACAGTTCCCTCGGGTGAGAGAGAGAGAAGACTACACTCCTCCCGTGTTTATCTCAATCTCACATCAGATCAGATCACGGGCGGATAAAAGCACTTCCTGACACATCACTTCCTCTCTCTGGAGGAAGCTGACACGCGCTGGGAACCCAAAACGACAGGGCGGTGGCGGGGAGGATGAAGAAGTCGAACTTTTTTTGACAGCGCGAAAGAGAGAANAGCGAAGGAGGAGACAGAGGTGGAGGCAAAAAAATAAAAGTATAAAGACAGAAAAAGGTGAAACCTACATACTCGTGGCCCAGATCCACAGTGTCGTGTAGGGTGAAGAGGATGAGGAGGAGGAGGAGGAGGAGGCAGAGCGGTGAGAGACAAAGAGGTGAAGAGACACTAAGAATAGTATAACTGGATTAGCTTTAACACTGACCTTTATTCAGCAGGGTGATACTCCCTCGCTCTCTCAATTGCTCTTTCCTGCCGTTACAGGAGAGGCCTGTCCTACTTTTTCACTGTTAAGTTTGACTCAACAATGGACCATGTTGAGATTTCTAGATGAGGTGACATATTTATTTAACCCTTGTTTGACTAGATCTGTTGCTTACACAAGAGATTATGTGTGTATATGAGGAGGAGTGATGTGTGTGTTTGCATGGTGTGAGCAGGAACAATACAATTAATTGTTTTCATACCAAAATCATGATTTGAAATCTCAACAGCAGCCACTTTAATTACGTTGTTAACAATGTCTTAACAAGTGTAATAAAAGTTTAGTAAAAGTATAGTTGGCAACAATTTCACCAGCTATTAAAGACAACTGTCTGCAGCAAATGTGATCATCTGAAGTTAATTACCATTAATTCCATGAATTAGCCAAACTACAAATTGAAACCTCATGGCAGCTGTCTGGTTAATAAGTACTATTCATGCTCAGCTAAAGACGGTTCCCCCCAAGAAAGAAGCACCACTCTGTATCATAGAGAGCTGGAATGAAACTGGAACTTCAGGGGTCTTCTAGAAAACCTCATTCAAAATCCCATTTATATCTGTAACAACGCTAAAAACAAAAAATCCATCTTTGGAACAGAGCCTTTCTCAACAGTATGTTGTGTTGTTCGCTCCATGTGTTTAGATAAGGATGGTAATTAAAAAAAAATCTAATAGTGATGTTTATTCAATAATTCTGTTTTTAGTGGCCTTCAACAAACACACGCATTTCACATTGTGGGCTGGACGTCACCAGCTCTGCAGAGGAGGCGAGTCCATGAGCGAGTCGAGGGGCCGTGGCTCGCTCAGACATGTCTGTAATAACAGCAGTACAGAGAGGGCTGAGTGTTGTATATGTTTTTAGACAGCAGAGATTACAAGTAGAAAGTTGGAAAAACAACACTAGAAGAGAGTGTTGGTGAAGTTTGTTTAAGCCAAGTTATAACTCCACTCTCTTTTCAAACACGAATAGTGTCCTTTTGCCGTTCAGTTTGTCATTATTTCCATTAAAAGGACGACTATGCAGCTTTTATCAATAAATAGAATGCCACTTTTGAAAGACATGATCTCTTCTGAAAATCTTTAAGTCAGTCTTATTAATGAAACATCTTGCCAAGTGTGGGTTTAACAGGTAAATATTTATACAGAAACTCGCCAAGTTTACTTGTAGGTTGACTTTTCTCTGACTGACTGGTTTTAAACAAAGGACCTTTGGAGGACCTCAAAAACAAAACTGCCACTTCCTAACTTTTTCCTGCAGCTTTCAACCTCATCCGAACCTGGTGGTCTTCATAAGTGATAGAGCGATGCAGCTAAAAGCTCAAGAGAAAGCCAATAAGTGGACTTTGAGTAAAGATTTTTTTGTCAAACTATTGTTTACAAGGTCAAAAATGAACTTCAACTCACAGGAAACTGCCTCTATTTTAATATATTTGATTATGCTTGGTGCAGACTTTTCTTGTTTCTTACTATGTAGCTCACAAATAAGGTCTAGAATTTAATTATAGAAGATAATCCTAATTTAAAATTTAGAATGACATATTTTCTTCATATCATTCAGCGCCTGGTATGAGAAAGACAGAACAGAACAGCAATGTAAGCAACAGTGACACATTTCATCTGCAGTTTAGCACACACACACATCAAATCACCATACAGACTTGTGAGCACAGATCACACAGGCCACACATTCACACGGCAAACACCCGGACACATGCAACCCCTGCTTGAATGCACAAATGAAGGGAGAGGACACAAACACACAACACACACACACACACACACACACACACACACACGGAGAACGTGTGCAGCTTCAAAAGGAGCAACTCTGGTGATCTACAGCTCTGCCCTAGAGCAAAGCAGACAAACCAAGTGTAGCAGAATGAGGAATCTTAGCTTTTTTCTGTCTTTCCATGAATGGCATCAGCACTTTAGCTCTTCTGGTGGGACTCTCACACGCACAGACATACACACACATGTGCACAGACAAAAGGCACTGGAGTGCTGGGGTGGCATGATGGGCAGAAAAATGGAGAGGAATGATGGGAAAAAAGACAGGGTGAGACGTGGAAGGATGCAGACACAACGCTATCATTCATTCTTTTTTGGTAAAAGTTAGCCTACTGTGTGTGTGTGCCCACAGAGGAGACAGTCCCAATCAGTTAAAACTCCTCCCCCTAATTCAAAGAGGCAGTGCTGGATTTGCATTTTTCCCACAATTCAATTAACACGCTTGTCAGCCTCTCCTCTCCGTTCACATGCCTCCTTTGGCCATCTCTCCCTCACACACACACAAACATACAAACAGGCTCCCACAGACACATATCAGCTTCATGAATAGATGCATTTATTCATAAACACACGCATGCAGAAAATTGATGCATTTATTTGTTTGTTTACAAAAAAAAAATGCGAGGCACTCAGCCTGAGAGATGAGGAGAAGCTCCCGGGCCGCATCCTGTCTGGACTTGTCACATTCAGGGACATGAAAAGACAGTGCTGTTAATGGATGCAGAGAGCAGTCCCTGGGGATGTCTTTCTCTCTGTCCTTCTCCAGAGGGCTTCTCAGAAGAAGGGATGGAGGGAAAAGACAGGGAGGGCCGTCAAAGAACAGGGCACCATGGGGTAGGGGTGTTAAAAGAAAGACAGACACTCAGGGTCGATATGCAGCAAGAGATCAGGCGATAGAGACAAGGCCAAACCGGATTTAGAAACAAGGAACTAGGATCAGCCACAGACGCAGCGACTTTGCCGCGGGGCCGGCTAATGACTTCTGCTAGCCTCTTGTCTGATTAATAGCCTGTAATCCCATTCTCATGGACTGCATACCATAGCAGTCCGCAGCACCACTCATTAACCACTATAGAAATGCCCACTAATCAGTCGGTCCCTTTTAGCTAGCAGAGCTAATGCTAGGCTAGGCTAATCAATAGGCAGTAATCCTGTTGGCGGAGCTGCTGCAGCGTAGCGCCCCTCATTACCAACCATAGAAATGTCTGCTAATCATTCGCCGCACGGTTATTTGTCCACAGGGCCGCAGAATCACTTTGGTGGTGGAGGTGGTGGTGGTGGTGGTGGCGGTGGGGTGGGGTTGACATTTGACAGTCGACAGCAGAGGGTGGAAGAGGCAGAGTGACACACAGAGCCACAGAGGCTGTGTAATGATTAAGAAACACATCACTCTTTCTTTTCTTTCCAGCTCTCTCTCTCTCCCCGTCTGCCCTCTCTGTTGAGGATACAGCCAGGTCGGTCTGGAAAGGCTCTGCTCTACGTCAGCGTCATTCAAGTTTGATCAATCAATGAAAAACCCTCTCCAATCCATAACAGCTAATCAATAATGAAGGCTTGCAGGCTTCCCAGACCACCAATAGAGACAGTCATCAGCGGTCAAGCGGATCTCTCTCCTTGTCCTGTCTTTAAAAAGCAGTGAAGTGAAACAGCTGGGGCAAATCAATGGCGTCCTTAACTCAACTTGACCATACGGGTTTGCATTCAGGGCAGTTTCGGCTTAATGTGGATTCTATGATCCTCCTAAAGAATACAAGAATCCATACCTTACCATGCCATTTTGCATCCCTGATCAACTATAGCCAATAAGTTGTCTGTTACAAAATGGCTGCAGACGGTCGGTTTGGCAGGGAGTCGAACTAAAGCCCCGTGTGTGTAGCGAGGGGCCCGACAGAGCTATCCACAACTCTGAATTGTGAGGCTGGGTTATATGTTACGGTGACCTGAGGCTGAACCTGAGCTGAACTCTTGTAGTTGAAGGGAAGCAGCGGTGTAGCTGAAGAGACGCCTGTCAACACTCGCTGCAAGCTACTGAAGTAGAAAACACATAGGGGCCATATCTCACCCCTTTTTATGTGTGAGATTGCGTGTTAGTCGACCATCCTTTCACTATATTGTGAAGGGCAGAGCACAAGACTTGAAGAGCCACTTGCTTGACTGCTTTATCTGCTGTTGGCGGACTCATCTAGTGTTGAATATAAGGCTAACATTAGAATAATAGTAACTGCAGCTACAGAGTTTCTCTTGAAACAACATAGAAAACAAAACAAAAGGGGACAAAATAAACTGCTTGGGTGTAACAACATCCTAGTGTTGTGAACTGTACTATGACTGTGTCCGTGATTATCATTATAACCAACTAAAATTTTTCATTATCCATCAAATTATCCAATATTCTTTTAATTAATTAACTGATTGTTTCGTGGTTTCCAACCTGTGGGGCGGGATTGGAGAGGAGAATTTTGAATTGCTGGATAATTATACATCTTCAGGCCTCAAAAAAGTATTCAATTAAAACAGTATGAGAAAGAAGAAATATGTATTGGTTGAACTGGTGACAGCATGTACACATATACAACCTGTGACAGGGGGTTGAAAGTAGACGTAGCTTTGTTTTAGTGGTCACAAGCCAAAAAAAAAGGTTGGGAACCATTGGTTTGAGGTTTAAAATGTCACTTATCACCAGTTACCAGAACCCAAATAACATCTTCAAATTGTTTATTTTGACTTGAAATTATTTATGTTATAATGATAAATGGTAAAGAGCCTGTAACCAGCATATGTTTGGTATTTTTACTTTAGATAAGACAAATTAAAAGAAAAAAAATGCTGTTGATTCATTTTGTGTCTACTGAAAAGTCCATTAATCTACTAATGGTTCCAGCACTAAATGTGAACATCCATTAAGAAAAGCATCCCATTTGCTAATTTATCACCACAAAATGTACTTTAACGCGTCTGTCTGTATGAGCATTCCTCACACACTTCACTTGACATAAATCAGGTGCACTAAGGCAGGTAAACCCAATTAGAGCCTGGTTTCCACTAAGACGAGCAGGCTTTTTGATTTGGTGGTTTGAGCCAAGTGAACAGGCAGGGAATAACTGGCTGGAGAGATGTGGGAATGTTTGTTGGGAATGCTGGAACGTGGTGCATTCGCGGTCGCAGGATGAGTGGACGTAACCGGCTTTGGAGCGCCTGGCCGCCAGCGCTTAAACCTGGCTAATCTGATTGGATTAACACCAACCTGCCTGGCTACACATGAGTGCACGCACACACTCATACAGACATGGACACACACATTTGTACTATATGCCAATCAACTGGGGCTGCCTCTGCAGCTTCCTGGAGTTCATCTGGATTCTGGGTTGTGCTGGCTGGCTGGCTGGCTGGCTGATGGCACCATGCTGGGCTACCACACGCACACGCATCCGCTCTCACGCCACACACACACACACACACACACACACTTATACACAGAGCCATCTTAGAGTGCAGTGATTTGTGCTGTGAATCTGAAACAGACCTATTGAAAGAAGAGTAAAGCCCAGTGCTTGACAACCGTGCTAATTGACTAGCCCCCTCCCCAGCAATGAAACTAAACGTTTTCACCCCTCCATCTTTTATCTTTTCAATCACCCCCTGACAGCTCTCCCCTTGTCCCACACTCATCCCATCCTCTTCCTCATATTACTCTTCATCACCGCCATCTCCTCCTCTGTCCCTCTCTCCTAGCCCCCACTGTACTCCGCCCCTCTCCTCCCCTTTCCCCCTCATACTCATACATGTAATCATTCATTAGAACCAAGGCAGTTGTCCATTAGGCAAAGCAGCCATTTTGGAAATTGCAGCAAATCTTCCATGAAAAGACATTTCCTCTAATGCGGTAGTCACGCTCGGAGGGAGAGGGAGAGAAAGACGGCAAAGGAAAGAAAGAAAGACGAGGGGGCAGAGATGGAGAGAAGAGAAAAGAGGAGAGAGAGGGAAGTGAAGGAGAGAGATAGAGAGTGAGCCCCCGGCCATAAAGCCACCAAGCGGAAAGCAAGCCTGCTGTTTGATTAGAGAGTGACACCATCATGGAGGGAAGGAGGGAGGAAAGGATGGAAGGAGAGGGAGGGAAAGTGTTTCAGAGGCAGGCAGAGGGGATGAAGAGGAGGCGGGAGAGAAAGAGATGGAGAGAAAAAACAGGGAGTGATTTGAGAGGGCCGAAATAGAGGCAGTAAAATTAGCCCCATCACTTTGCTTCCTAAGACGCTCTATGACACACTAGGATTAAAAACAGACACACATACACAGTCATAAGATGTGCACACACACACACGTGCACAGGACAGATGGTATCCCCCATCTGAAAGTGTGGCTCTAATTTGAGTAAAGTGATAGGAACCTCCTTAACCAATTAGAAGGCCCATATCTAAGGCCTTGCATTTGGGTTTGAGTCTGTTTGTTTCACACACTCATTAGTGTGTGTGTGTACTACTACGTGTGTGTGTGTCCCATGGGATCAGTGAAGAACATTAAAACTGATACAAGAGGTGGGAAATGACAAATCCACTCCGAGTGGCGCTCTGCTGAGTATGTGAGTTCTTTTCTCCCACAATGCCACTGTTCATCTCGATCTCATCTCATCACCGATCAAAGACCGACCTGTCTCTCCCACTACCAACCATTCATCTCACTGCCGCTCGCTCCTACTTAATGCGCCTTCCTCTAAAGCTGACACATTTGTCACCAGACCAAACTAAGCCTAATCCATCGTAGCATTTTTTTTCTCCCACAATTTATGAGATACTGAATTTGAAAAACCACCACATTCAATCCAATTTCCTCAATGTCTCGAAAAAAGTTTTTATGCTGTCTTGAAAGTGGAAACATTTTGAAGAAACTGAAGTCACACGGGTACGTCTGTACAATCAATGGATAACATAGCCATGACAATAGGGGCTTGGAAAATGCTACAGTATCGATACAAAACAGTTCAATGGTGGCTTTGGACATTCAGAAAGGTTTTTTGAAGTAAATCACATTAATGTCAGACCGGCTGTCTCTCTGCCATTTAAATGCCAACTGGTGAGCTGACATAGTCATTACGTAGAGCTGAAACAATAAGTCAATTAATTAATAGCTGATCTACAAATATTAATTTGCAAGAATTTGATAATCGATTAATTGCTTTATTCATTTATTTTGGCGAAAATGAGGAAATGTATCTTTGAATAGCGTCTTTTGGACTGTCAGATGAAACAAGCTATTTAAATGTGTCAAACTAGGCTCTGAAAACTTACCATTTTCTGGCATTTTTCTAGCACGTTTAACCAGTAATGAAAATATTTGTGGCACTGTGACATCCCTAAAAAATAAGCACATATATTTGTTTTCATCATTGAATGAAAGCATAAAGTAATAAGACAGCAAACGTCAATTACAACTCGCCTAATAACTTTTAATTCTTGAATCTATTTGTCTGTTCTTGACTTTTTCCATTTCTTCCTTGTGGATGTGTTGTTGTTTTTTTTACATTCAGGAGGCGTATAAATGTGCTTGAATCCAGCTGATGGAAATGGTCCTAATTCACATTTTATTTTTGCAGCGTTTGAAACGTTTGTGTAAAATTCACATGACAGCTGGATGAGAACACAGCTGCAGAGAGAGGATCTCGACACTCGAGCCGCTGCTGCTGCGAGGTCAAAGAGTTCTACATGAGCCGTTTCCTCACAGTTAACTCCTAACCGCTTCCTCCACAAGGTGGGCAGGTATGTAGTGTGTCAGACACATAAAACTGTAAAACTGTCACACCAAGCGGCTGCGACTACAGATTGTTTGTCTCCACCACACTGACAATACGCACAGCTGATTTAAAAGCTATGCGTACCACACTGCGCCAAGAGATCCCTCACCACCGCTCCGTAAACACAGATGATCTTTTTCACACTTTCTCTGGCCTCTTCACCACACTGCTACTGCCCTCAAGACAAATGTCCCTAAACAAGCATTACCACGGTGATACAAGGGAGCCAAACAATGAGGGAGACAGGGACTTAAACATACTCAGACAGAAGCACATTTAAGAGAAAAGCAGGCAATGAGACAGAAAAAGGAACAAAAAAATCGGAAGAGAAACAGAGAGATTGTGCTTCCAGTTTCTCATTGCAACGATTCACTTCACTTTCCTGTGGAAGTGGAGCTGCGTGTAATATGGAGCAGCATTGTTTTTCTTCAGGGTGCTATTAAGCTTATAGTCCCTTGTTCCCCCTGTCAGGAGTGATAGGATAGTCGATTATACCAGAGGCAAGAGATCCTCTCTCTGCTGCGCTCACACCCATGCATACATACCTAGACCTCTCTCATCTACTCAGCCTTCCTGTCTCTTTCCGTTCCCGTGGCCTCTTCAGGTGCACACAAACATACACATAAATACACACCAATGAAAGTTAAGGCTTTGACAACGTGCTCACAAGGTGATGAAAGGCTGTTTATCCTGCATCCACTGTGATATCTCAGCTCGCCATGCAAAATGGCCGGACACGTTATCACCTCTGACCAGGGGAAACCACGGGAGTCAGGACTGACGCCAGCAGCAAATACCAGCGCTAGTGTGTGTGTATGTGTGTGTGTCCCAGCGGTAATAATCACCCGGATTAGAGCGGAGCCAAACCCCCGCAGGGTCCCCCTCTCCCCCCTACCGGCCCAGCCCAGCCCAGCCCAGCCCAGCCCAGCCTTGCCTGCAGCTCTGATCCCCAGTTTGAGCAGCCATGGGAAGCAGAGCAGCCGGCCTGACATCTCCACCGCGCCTGGCTGCCAGACAGATAGGCAGAGAGGTGAAAAACACTTCTTTCTTTCCTTCTTTAAAATTCACACGTATTTCTAACCCCCTTTGTCCTATTGATCATCCATAGACAGAATAAAATATTGAACAAGCTCAGGCAATACAAAGACACATAACCCATTCAACAAGCATACCCTTTAACCACAAGGGTGCAGTGAAATGGAAGTTGATATAGCCGTCAATATGTCTGGGTGAGGGATGCAACAACAATGGGGAGGCACGCGGAAGAAATGGGTTATAACTTAATAAGAATGCGCGTCGTGTCTGGATACCTCGCAGTCAATGCAAGGGATTATTACTGAGTGGAAATGTTGCCTGGATGTATTACACTCCCCTGCCTGAAATAAATTCAGCCCAATCTCAGTATGTGATTCAGTGGGAGGGCACCCTGATATCGGCACCTATCAACAATTGTCAGAGGCACTGTTGAACTCCTGTGGCATCTGTGACATCGCAATGTTGAAATGTCAATCAGCATTTGTCTCTCAGCATCTATTATCAACCCGTTATTTCAGGATGATGCACACACAGTCTTTGTCAGTCTTCTTTTATTTTTGAACCATACCACAACACCGTCCCACCCCAGTGAGGAGAAAGCACCTTTGAGTTAACATAACACAGCGACAAATTACATCCATTAACATCCTTTGGGAACTTTAATGTGTTTGTGGTATTCAGTTATGTGGTTCTAACACCATTGTATCACCTTCTGTTCTGTTTTATCTTCTCTGGTATCACTACTACATTTTTATTGTGGTATGAATTGGACCAAAAATAGCTGCATGCTCATGTAAAGTTTTGATATTTTGTTTGAAGAAATACTTTAAAAATTGACCATTAGGTTAGGCTTTTTATAATTGCCTCTCCAGAGGAATAAGCCTGCATTAAAGGCTGTTTTGTAAATCAGACAAAGATGTGTAAGAAGTAGGACTGCCAAGACTAGATAGAAAATGTTAATAATTTCGTAATTTTATTGTATTAGTTTGATTTAAATCTTAGTTTAGCGTGGTTAGAGTATTTAAATCTTATCTTACAGACACACAGCTTGCAGCTTTGTGAGTTTACAGTGACCTTATTGTACCTTCTCTACTGAGGCATCGCTGCGATACTCGTCTAACATATAATAACACAGTAATCTAGTTTAAAAGTTAGTATATAATCCTTAAAAATATGTCAAAGAGTTACTACAGCTTCCCAGTTTTTGGCCACAGGTTGTAACCTAAACCTCACACTTAGGGATTCTTCATAATCAAGTCAATAAAGCAAACATCTCCCAGTTTTACCTCAGATTTTTCTGCTTGTTCTCCTTCTTGTTGAGGACCCCCGGCACACAGTTGGTGAGCTCGGTCCAGTCGGCGTGCAAGCCGCAGCTCCAGCCGGTGGAGAACCGGGAGAAGAGCCAGGTCTCCTTGCGGTTCGGCCGGTAGCAGGTACATTTCTTCTGGCCCGGTCTGCAGTCACAGGGGACCTCCAGACGGACATTCTGGACCAGGTGCCTGCCGAAGGTAGTCCCCCCGGTCTTCTGGATGTGCAAAAACACGATCACGTCCTCCCCTTTGATTTGGAAATCAATCGTCCTCTCCAGGTCCCTGACGGGGAAGTAGTATTTCTTAACGTAGTGGGGGTCCGGAGTCGGGAAGATGTCCCCCTCGTCCTCCTCCGTGAAATAACCGTGCGGGGAGCCGAAATTGATCACCCCGGGAGCCACGTACTGATAGAGAATCAGCATGAAACACACGGATCCGACGACGATCAACAAGAATTTGCTGCTCCTCTCGACCATGTTCCTTCCAAGTGCGGTTCCTGCAGTACGCTACCATTTCCCAGTCAAGCCGACAACAGGGAGCAGGGCGCTCGGCTTCTTCATTCTCGCTCTCCCCCGCCAAGAAGGACTCGTTTTCGGGGCTCAAGAGTGGCTCATTCCGCTTCGAGACGACCGGCGAAGTTGGCGCATCGTTCACCGAGACTGTTCAACACCGTGAAAGACGCATTGTAACTCGCTGAAAGCCCCCCCGTAGCCGACCCTCCCCCGTTTACTTTACTTTGGGTTCCCGTCTACACAACAGGCTCACTGCATCACCATGGAGTTATGTACCCAGGATGCAGCGCGAATCCTACCTTTTCAACCTCGCTCGCTCTCTCGCTCTCTCTCTCTCTCTCTCTCTGAAAAGCGAGTGAAAGGGAGAGTCGCTTTAATTTATTGGTTGACACGTAACGACCGCGTCATCCACTAGTAGCCAATAGCCAGCGGCCATAGATAGATAGATAGATAGATAGACTGTATATACATACATATAGATAGATAGATAGATAGATAGATAGATAGATAGATAGATAGATAGATAGACTGTATATACATATAGATAGATAGATAGATAGATAGATAGATAGATAGATAGATAGATAGACAGACAGATAGATAGATAGACAGATAGATAGATAGATAGATAGATAGATAGATAGATAGATAGATAGATAGATAGATAGCAGAGATGTAATGGTGCATATACGCAGATATACAGCTTATACCCACCTCTGGGCAGGAGGATTTACCATACATATACATACTAAGGTATGCCCAGAGGTACATACTGTATTAGTATCTGTCTTGCAGTCTCCCTGGCA
>NTHP01000115.1:550003-561063 GCA_003416845.1 Oplegnathus fasciatus | reverse complement strand
ATATAGATAGATAGATAGATAGATAGATAGATAGACAGACAGACAGACAGACAGACAGACAGATAGATAGATAGACTATATATATATAGATAGATACAGATAGATAGGCTGTCTCTCTATATATATCTATATATAGATAGACAGATTGTATATATGTGTGTGTATATATATATATATATATAGATAGACAAACTATAGATAGATATATAGATAGACAGACTGTATATATATATACATATACATACACACACACACACACACACATATATATATATATATATATAACCTCAAATTTGGTGATTTTTAATTTTTCTGACATTACTGAGTCAATTTATGATTCTTGTCTACTCATGCTACTACAACACTATGTCTTAGGATGTGACAAATAAACATTTAGGTGGTTTTAAAAATATTACCCTGCAGTTGCCACTGGTGGCCACAGCGGTCGCAGTTTAGCAAGTTACACAGTCTCGCTTTAAGTACAATTTTCAGGTACTTGTACTTTACTTGACAATTTTAATATTATGCTACTTTATAGTTATATTCCACTGCACCTCAAAAGGAAATATTGTACTTTTTACTGCATTAGATTAGATTTTTATAACAGTTGTAGTTACTAGTTACCTTGCAGATGAAGTTAGAGGCTGTACAAACTAAACGTATAAAATACAATTCATTGCTTCAGGCAAGGCTGGATTACGCTGCTGCCCAAGGCCCTTTGTGGCCCTGAAGGCTCCAGTTTGTTTGTGTGGCACAAAGAGTTTGTGGTAATTTGAATATTTATAAATGTGTTTGGTAATATTCACCACTGAAGCACAACAAAAACTTACTGATAGGTCTCTAAAGTGGTTCCTGCATTTTTATCTAAATTTCGAGGCCAATAGACAAATTAATGCTTTGAAAACATTGATTTTTGTTTTGGCCTGGTTTTGGCCTTTTTTCAAAATGTACGTCTGCATCACAACTAATTATAGTTGATCTAGATTATAGGCTTCAAAAATGCATTTTGAATTTCGGAATGAATTACATTTACATTTACATTTTGGGGTAACCAAAGCAAATCCCATCATTTAAAACCAGCAAGTCTACGGTACTTTTCATTTCCAATTCAAGACATTAACAGTAATGTGTCACCCAAAAACATGCAACCATGGAGGACAATTACCGTGTTAAAGCTATTTCTTTAAAAGTATCTTTTTAAAGATCTTGTGAAGTTGTGAAATAGAGATATATAGGTACAATAAAATACAAAATATATCATTTTATTGCATCATATTCACCATTCATCCTTCCCTATACAATCTTGGTGGTTTTCCCCCTCTATACATACAAAACAAACATAGAAAACTGTATAAATAACTTAAATAAATAAATAATTCAAGATTATAGACATTGTAAAATGAATCCAGACAGAATTTTTCATGATTCAAGATTTCGCTCAGACGGTACAGAAACCGCTCATAGTACAGATGAAGATCAAAATATGTGGCCTAAATTGCTCCAGATTAACTGGAGAACAAGCAATATCAGTAAAAGCAAACACACCACCATCAGATTATATAAAGTAGTTTTAATGCATATAAAATAGTTCTCTTCCTGAGTGAAATGTGGATCTAAATGCAGTCTATGTGGAACCTGTTGGATTTGAAGAGAAACCAAGAGTGCAAATAACAAAAGCTTACTAATTTTTTTATCTGTTGTGAAATCAGCGAGTTATTTTTCGTTTTGAACTTCCTTATTCCCACTACAAGAAATCAAATCAGCAAAATAAGAAGCAACACAAAAGTAGACATGAGTTTGAGTGGTACAAAGCTCCCTTTTACAAGAAAGCTCAAATGTCCGACAACCATGAGATCAACGCCTCCTGGTGGTTCACGTTGCTTCTCGCGTTGCTACCGCTGGTGGTCAGCACTGAGCCCTGCTGCTCCTCTCCTTCTCTAATGCAGAGAACCAACTTGTCAAGCTTATTTATGTGATTCCCAGGGGCGATTACTGTCGAACATGTTTTGACTAATCACATCTACGAGTGGAAAAGAGAGACATGTTTCTGCTGCTGGATGTTGCTCAGATAAGACTGGCTCCACCAAAGCTGACGGTGTGCTTTTTTTTTTTCCCACCAGTGCCCCTGAGGTTTGACTGCAATTTCTCAGGCATTTGTTATTGCAGATGTTTATTGTTGTAATAGGGCAGAGCCAAATGACTGGCTGCGTGTAATCTTGGTAAGCTACCAGGCCTGATTCCCACATGTTTCTTAAATGAAGCTCAATCAGTAAGATCAGCCCAATCAGCAGACCCGGGGGTGTGAAACCAGCAGTTGGTGGTGGCTGATGGCAAATGAGGCTGGTAAGGGATGAGGGTATATTTTCACTTTGAGTGGTTTGGGTTGATGATGTGATGTGTGTTTAGTCAGGCTGTAATTGCCTGTGTGCTTATCCACAGTTTCAGCTTCCCTGATTTCCCAGCTGGATGTGGATCTCTGAAGGCCCGTGCTCGCCCCCTCCCCGAAACCTTTCGTAACTTATAATTTATCTCAGGTAGTTTTTAGGAAGGCCAGGTGTTCAAGATTTTCAGATGCACACTTTAAAACTGTTTCTCCTTTTCTTTTTTGTCCCTTTTTAAAGCTAAAATAATGAATTGTTTAAGTGTGATTCACAGCAACAATTTTGGGTACCACTTTCTGATAAGTCACCCTTTATAAAGGGCTTATAACCTGTAACTAATGGCTTTAATAATGCTTATACATTTACTATTTCACTATAGATCAGTGTTTATTCTTTCCTTTTGATAATAATGCAATTATAAAGGTTAGTTTTAGTATTAATGAATGTTTGTGGGTTTCACACTTTCTAATGATCCATCAAGTCTGCAGTTATACATGACAATAGTGTTTTAATGAGAGGATTCTGCTCAGATTTTCAAGAGGTTAAATGATCCGTTAGAGGAATTTTTCACAACCTGGCAACCCAAAATTTGCTCTTATTAATGACTTGTGGCTTGTAGCTGACTTGTGGATCTATAAAACATTAGTAAATGATTTATTAACCACTCATGAAGCCATTAGTTTCAGCTTACAAGCCCTTTATAAAGGGTGACTTATTGTGGTACCAAAGTTTGATCATCTATTGATCGTTCATTGACATTTGCTGGTGCTGCCTTCTTCAGAAAAGAGGAACTGACTCCAAAACACACTTTTTTTAAACAGATATTTCGATTGTACAGTAGTCAGATCTCCTTTTTGTTTGACTTTGCGATCGAAAACTTCCCAATTATAATAAATTTGTGGTTTGGACTCTGTGATGTGTGTATGCTTCTTAAGCTCCTTCTCTTCCAGCTTCTCAAATGTGAGGAGTTCGTTAGACAAAACAAGCAATTTTAAGATTTTTTGCCACCTGAGTAAGCTCCAGGCTTACAGTGGGTCAACTGGTTTGTACTGGGAATATACACCACTAAAACTCAGTATTATCTGATATGGTGAGGACTTAAAGGTGGGTCTTGAAGAGGATCCTTCTGTTAAATGTGTAGTTTTTAGACTTTCATTATTTCCGTTTTATGCTTACATGTTGCATATTCCTAAATTAATTAATTAAATCAAATTAAACAGCAAATATGGGGGTTAAAAGGGACCCTGCAGCTATTTTCACTCCAGTTTCCCGTAGGAGGTTAATCCATCAATGCTTATAGTGTAGATATAGACAGGAAATATGGAAAGAGAGAGAGGGGTAGGACATAATGATTGTTTGGTCTGTAACATGTCTGGAAGTAGTGACTAATGCCCCTTACACAATTTCCCAGAAACCAGGGTGACGTCTTCAGACCATTTGCTTTGTTAAACCAACAGTTTCCAACCCAAAGATGTATCATTAACTACCATAAAAGATGGAGAAAAGCAGCAAATCTTACATCTGACAAGCTAGAACCATCTGACAAGCTTGATTCATGAGAATCAAAATGGGTGCTGGCTAATTTTCTATCAATCAATTAATCAGTGAATCGACTTGTTTCACCTCTCCTTTCCTTGCCTCCACATCTGGTCACATCCAACACTAAACTCTTCTGTTCTCTCCTTTGTCCTCCCACCCACATCCACCACATCTCCTCCGAGCTTACCACATCCTTGTGGCCACCACATGTGCATCACCAAATCCTGACTTTACAATCACGGCACGTGAATTAACAACGCTTGTCGAATGATAAAACTCCTGCTTAGCTCAGCCTGGATTTGGATGGTTTGCACCTTGACGGAAGACATTATTTTTTTACCTCCGTCCCTTCCCTTCCTGAGATTATCCCAGCATGACTGGAGCTGAGCGGGTGAGGGCGACCAGCGTGTGTGAGCCGGTCTCAGTCTTGAATAATTCAGCCTTGCTTATTTACATGTTCTTTACTTACACAGAAGCAGCATCCGCCTGTCACACTGCTGTTAAACACACTCATGATTATGACTTCTGCCTCGCCCCTGGCATTACCCAGTTGTATTAAATACTGGGAGATTGTTGTGTGAGTGCATGTGTGTGTGACCGTGTCTCGCTGTGTTTGTAAGACAGAGAGAAAGCGACTGAGAATATTAATACTGTGTGTTTGTGAGTGTTAACTTGTGTGTGTTTATGGCGGCACGTTGGAACGTGTGTGTGTGTGTTTTGCTCTCACCATGCGCAGTGTCGTTATGAGCGGCGTTACTTAAAGAAGATGGATGTCACAGAGTGTGTTGCCCTCTGGCTCGGGTATAGAGATATGACAGTCTGTTTATCATCAGAACCAGTTTATTGTTGCTTTTGCATAATGATCCTGTTCAGATGGATATTTTCATACTGTTTCCAGCGGCTTTGAGCTGTGTATTATGTCCTGTCTCAGTGTCCCACACACACACATTGTGTCTCTTTGTTTCTTTTATGCTTATAGTGTATTTTAGGCACATTTTATTAATGAGGTTTGTCTTCTGATAATGAAAGTCACATATGTTTATAAGAAGAAACAAACACTAAACAAGTGCCCGAACGCACACACAAATATTTACATATGTATGATGCCCATGAAATGCCCTCAATTAAAATCTCCTGTATTAATAAATAAACAGGTGTTCAGTGGATTATAGCTGGGTCTCATGTTGACACAAGCTAAGCAGGGTTCATTCATGGGGCATACATCTTTCTTCCGACATTGTCTTGATTTTTAGGAATCTGCTCTCAGGCCCTAATGTCCGCCCTTAACACACACACACACACACCATGCTCAGACATGCTCCGTCTGTTTGTGCTTTATTTTTCATTCAGCCAGCGGCCAGGGCTGAATTCCTCCAAGGGAAAAACACAAAAACAAAGGCAATAGGGTATTAAAACTAACACACGAAAAACTATTTTTCCCAACTCTGTGGCGAACTTCCATTTTTTTGGTGTGCATGCAGCAGTCTATCTGTTTGTTCTTCATAAATAAACAGGCAAAAATTAAGTCAAAAGAATTATCAATCTGTTTTCATCACAGAGCCCTGAAATGAATTATTCCCCTGAACCTTCGGAGTGTTTCAGACACAAATATTTTCTTTGGATGTGCCTAAGGGGAAGTGCACACTGTAGAAAGAAAACAAAACTGGGCGCCATCTATTTCCTACATTCCAGAGTCTGTTAGTGTTTGAGAGTGTGTGTGTGTTTGAGAAAGAGAGCGCACTGAGGATGTTTGAGAGAGTGTGTGTGTTTATACATGTTAGATTTGAGTTTGTGTGTGTGTGTATGCCATACAGATGTAAACGTGTGCATGCAGGTGCGTATTTGCATGTTTGTGCTTTACATGTCAGCATGTTCTCCATTCGTACAAGTGAGTCTACATTTGTGTGAATGGATATGTGCGTGTAAGATGTTAATGAGCTAACCTCCTTAAAATATATATATACTAATTTGTTTTGTAAATATGTTCAGAAAGAAACTTAAGTACTGCCAGGATCATATTCACAGACAAAGAGCGCAGAGTTAAGTGTTTCTACAAACCAGGAGACTTTGACACTGGAGATCCACGATGCCCTAGTTGATGGAGAGCGGCATGGCCTCCCAGGTCAGGCGGCGCCGGTGCTTGTTGAGCTCCAGCCTGTAGACGAAGTTCTCGGCCTGGTTGCAAGTCCCGATGAGCTGCACGATGGCGAAGAAACATCCTTTGTGTTCAGTTCCTTGTGATCAGTAGCTCCTCTTCCTCTACTTTCTTTTCTTTCCTCTGTCTGCCTCATAACAGAAAAGAAGATATAGATTAGATTGGAAATTTGGCAACCAGTCCATGACAAATGACAGCCTGTGACCATAATGAACACATAAAAAACGCTTCCTAATTATGTTGATATCAAACATAATCAAACGTGTCATTATGTTTCTTACAAAACCTATTTGTACAGTATATACATGTAATTTCTAGGAGACTCAAATGCAAGTTGCAGTGTGTTAGCTTGCATGCACCTGAAGCTTTAGCTTTTTTCACTCAAGCCTCCATAAGATTATTAGTAATGCAGATAGACAGGCAGGATACCTTTCCCAACTCACCAAAAGCATCAGTATGCTTCAAGCAAAGCACTTGTCAGACTCTTGAACAGCGTCTGAAACCCCAATCCCCGTACACCTCTCTGACTTTGGATTTGGGGGAACACGTCCTGCAATTTTTGTAACGTTCAAGAACCAACAATCCTACAAGCGTGGCCATTTCATGCAGCGATTGTTCAGGTGTGCAGAGGTGAGAAAGTAGGCCTTGAACTTCTCTCTCTATTTTCATCCCTCACACAACTACTCCCATCACTTTTCCTGTGTACAATCGAGTGCAACACTATGAATGCCTTTAAGGAGAGACTGTCTTAAAGTGCGAGGCGCTCATTTTGTACGAATCATCCATCTACAGGTACAAACATTTTTGCCTTTAGAGGCAGTCGGACAACATTCGCTCCTTTCAAACATCCTCCAGTTTAAAGCTTCCACACGTCATCTATCTAATGCTGCTTAGAAATTCCTCTGTGTGTGTGTGTGTGCACATTTTCGAGCACTCGTGCGTGTGCGTACTGCACTTTTCTCCTCAGGGTTGTTATTTTCTAGTGACAAGTTGACCCTTGAACTTCTTGCCAGAGGACATATGTTTTCAATGGGTGTGTCAGGTTCAACACTTAATTCTCTCTCACAGACATCAGGGATTAAAGTCCACAGGCGAGTGTCTATAGGGAATTGGATTATCTCATGTTTCAAGGCAGTTGTTAATGATTAAGGCTTTATTTAAAATGCCACGCATAACCACTGTCTACTGTTCACTGGCCACTGAACGTGTATTGATTTGTGGAGATTACTTGAGCTCAATAGCTGATGGCTCACAAAGACGACTGAATTCAGATATTTTGTGAAAAAAAGAAAAGTATGTATCAGGTAAAACAAGATCACCAAAGCTGCAAGTTTATCCTTAGAAATATGTTGCTGTAGTGCCGAAAAAAGATATTTACAGAGCAAAGTAATAATTATTACTTAATTATTATAACAATTATTATATAAGCAGGTTTAATTTAGTGCAAGATGTTTAATCTTCAAAATAAAGTCAATCTTTATACCCCCCTTCACTAGACAGAGGCTCAGTCTAATGTGAATGCAGATGAACGCAGAACAGACATCATAGATCCTAACTTTGGTGAAGGAAATGCCTTGTGATCGGTGGAGAATAATATTGCACTCAATATCAATTTTCTCTGTCAACATTTGCCTTGGGAAATTTAGCTGGTACAATGGCAGAGGACTCAAATAACCAAAGCTCTTTGTTTGAGTGGAGTGCAATCTGATCTAGCTGCTGCTCCAGTTCTTGGAAGACGACGAACAGCTAATGGAAGCGGCGTAACCTCACACTGTCTCACTCTCTTTCCTCCTCGCTCCCCCTCTCTTTCTCTCTCTTCTCTCTCCCACCACTTTCTCTCTCTCTCCGTCTCCCTCCCCTCGCCTCGTCCTTCTTTCCTTTCATTGTAAGCAACATGGCATAAGGTTGTCACAGAGAGAAATCCACACTACCCTCTGTCACACCGCTTATCTCCCTTGAAATAAATGGACAATAATTACTGGGCAGTTGGTGGTTTTCACCTCAGAGTCCCACGTTTCCTCCTCTCGTCTGTTTCAGCTGTTTCATCTCAGCCTCAACCACCCTCTGCCCTCTGACTCAACTTCCGCCTTATGTCAATTACAGGTTATTGGCATGACTGATTGGCAAATACAATATTGTTCCAAAGATAGCTATAGAGTCTGGCTTCAGTGTAGTCTCTCTGCTGTGAGCAGATTGTAACCAAAGCTCTGTTTCGACGTGCAGCAGACCTGCCAAGGTATCTTCTCCGGACATGAAAACAAATGTCTGCCTCTCTGCTGTATCAGTATGGTGCCAGTTGATCAGGGTCAGCTGTGATCACTGCTATGCACTTCCTTAACTTTGGGGTGTTTCCAAAGTGTTCATGCCATGCTAAATTCAGAGGAAGTGGAGAAAGATTTATTTCCCCTAATCCATACAGTTTATCATAACTGTTAAAGGAACATGTACTTTGACATTTCGGGAAATACGCTTGCTTTCTTGCTGAGAGTAAGATACTACTCCACAGAAAATCCACAGACTTCTTCAATTCTAAAGAGTAATAATCTATTGGTTGGTGATTGGGTGTTTCATGGGCAGGAGTGAAGCTCTGACATCTGACATTTGAGAGCTGCCCACTTAACAACTTGGAAATCTCAAGCTACATTGATGGAGAATCAAACTCAAAAGAGAAATGATAAGCAAACATGGACATTGTGAAAATGACAAGAGGAAAATGCAAATTTTTCAGCTTTTCCTTTTCGCTATTTGGCATTCAACTCTGGAATAGGTCGACATTTTGGAAAACACACCTATTTGGTTTCTTGCCGAGAGTTAGATGAGAAGACTGATGCCACTCTCACGTCTGTCCATTAAATATGACGCTACAGCCAGCAGTCGGTTAGCTTAGCTTAGCATAAAGACTGGAAACAGGGGGAAACAACTAGCCTGCCTGTGTCTAAAGGTTACAAAATCCACCTACCAGCACCTTTTAACACGTTATGTCTCGTTTGTTTAATCCATACAGAAACCGAAGTGTAAAAACTACATGTTGTGATTTTATGGGTGGGCAGATAAGCTCATCGCCTCATGATTGTAGCTTCGCATTCAACATACAGACATAAGAGTGGTATTGATCTTTTCAAAATGTCAAACTATTCCTTTAGGTCTATGATGTTTGAGCTTCCCATCAGCACATGATTTGAAAAGAATAGATGTCTTTTCAATTGAATTATCACAAGGTAATTCTGACTTACTGACAAAATGTTTTCTGCAATGTTTTACCTTATTAGCATTCTGATTCTCATGAAATGAATGGAAAACAAATGCAGCTTAGAAGATAGTAAACATACATTCATCAATCTAAAAATGTATAATATGCTTGAGGAAATGCTTGGTAGTAAAATAAAGTGTACATGATTTACAGTAAATGGGCTAAAGCATACCAAAACACTGGTTTGTCCCTTTAAGACAATGACGAAGACTCTAGTCAGCCTTTTTTTTTTTGAAAATTAGGAGGGGTGACGTCATCTGGATCACACAGGAAATGCAGCAGCAGATGGAATAGTAAAAAAAAACCCGCATACATTTCCTCCTGTAACATTTTATCTGTTGTCTCTTTTTCTGCACTGTCAGATGGACGGAGAAGATAAAACTGATTCCATGATGGATTTTGAAAGATGGAAGCCAGAGCGCAGAGCTCCTCCCCTCTCTCCCCCTCCCTCTCCTCCGCCGCCGCCTCTCCTGCCTCCTAAGTATAAGCAGATTAAAGTTAATGATCTAAAGTGAATTAGATATTTAATCATCTTATCATCTTAGCGTAGTCAGGTCATAACTCTGCGCTGATCTGAAATCCCGTCTGTTTGACAGCGCACAGCAGAAGCACAATAAGCCAAATTCAGAGGTCGGTTTGAAGCCTCCAGTAGGTCCCACTAAATCAATTTGGAGAATGAGAAATTAAATTTACCCCAATGATTTTGTTTCAGGACGCTCTGCTTTGGTACGATGCAAAAACTGTGTGATTGAGGACAAACAGTAATGGAACAGAACTGACCTCAAAAGATGAAAAATAACCTGAGAGACGCCTCCATTGATTCATCTAATTTCCTTCCTCCTTTTTTAAACCACTCTCCTCATCCTCCCCTTTGCTACTCTCTCTGTCACCCTCCATCTGAACTCTCGTTGATTGAGGTGCGAGCACTTTGATTTTGTACACTTGGTTGCCTCTCACATGCACACACACTCTTTTCCTCCCAATTTTCCCTCGTTGAGCTCTTCTCTCCGGGGTTAAGGTGCACTCTTTAGTTGTGTCTCGATCCTAATTTCGTTGCATCGCTTCTTTCCTCTGTCGATATAAATCTGAATTCATTTCCATCTGCTCAGCTTCTACCCACTTTACTTCCTCTTCAGCCTGGAAATGTAAACACTGCATTGTGTTTGTATTCCTGTGTATCTGTGTGTGTGAGTTTCTGTATCTCTGTGTCTCAGTGTGTGTATTCTTACATTTTCGAAACAGCTCCAGGAGTTCTTGAAAGCTCTGTGCGGAGAAACCGGAAGGCTGTCATGTTTCCAATACTCAGCTGTGACTCATATTACCAATTCACCATGACCGTCTGTCTCAGGCTGCTCAAGGTTCCCAGCCAGACAGATCTGATGATGGAGTTGAGGGACAGACGGAGAGTGAAACACGAACTAAGGTGGAAGAAAAAGCAGAAAAAAAGAGAAGAGTAGTGATATTACTGCAAAGAGATAATGACTGCTGGTCCAGTAACACAGTTGGGTCCTGTAAGTTTTCGAAGAGAAATGCTCTGTTTCAACAGCATCTGAGGCCTCCCGCGTCGCCTTATGACTGTGGAAGATCACCGAGAACACAAACATCAAAAGGGCTGCAGCTTGTCTGCCAGACGCCGAAACAGCATGTGTGTCTGTGTGTGTGCACCTAAAGCAGAGCCCGCACCTCTCACAGTTAGGCAGATTGTCAGCCCAATTTTAAGCACACACATATGCAT
>NTHP01000115.1:534989-549915 GCA_003416845.1 Oplegnathus fasciatus | reverse complement strand
GAAAAAAAAAAAAAACCCAACACACTACCACACTCTCACAGAGGCGTATTTGCAGACATTTGCACACATTCGTGTACAGTCGAGGCAGCATCCCGCCGGTACGCCTGGTGAATTTGTCTAAATGTCACATTACTGAGGCAGCCACATGCGCCTTTCCGTCAGATAAAAGCCAGAGGAAAAAAAAAGATGAGAAAAAAAGTTGTTGTGGAGAAAGGGAGGGTAGATACTGGGGGTAAGTATTCATACAGAAAATGTGAGAAAATTCTGGCGTGTGGTTGTGTCTGTGTCTCTGCATTATCTGTCATTGGTGTACCTCTTTGTGGTTTCCTTTTGCCGCAGTCTTCACCTT
This sequence comes from Oplegnathus fasciatus, assembly GCA_003416845.1. Taxonomy (NCBI): domain Eukaryota; kingdom Metazoa; phylum Chordata; class Actinopteri; order Centrarchiformes; family Oplegnathidae; genus Oplegnathus; species Oplegnathus fasciatus. Next base: position 549,566 of record NTHP01000115.1, on the reverse strand, counting down.
ATCTGTCTCCCCACTCCACAGCAGATAAGTGTGTTTCAGAGGAAATGAATGATTTTTACTTTTCCATGCTTATTTTGTTTATTTAGAATAAGGTGGCAAGGGAAGGTATCCAAATCTTGTGATAATTTAGTGTTTTTGCAACTGTTTTGTGCCTATGCAATCCTATTATTAAGAAATAAGATGTCCTAGTGCATAAAACAGCATGTAGCTACACTTTTTCATTATGAAAGCAATAAGGAAATCATCAAAAGTGTGGTTCCCCTGTAGATAAAGTAAATGAACCTCTTTATTGCCATCGGGTAGACTTCATTTAGACTAGATTAGGCTTCTGTTTACTCTGGTACAGGATGAAATACATGGTCAAAGGCCAGGGGCCTAATTCATGTTTGTTTCCCACACATCTTTTGTGGGATTCATCTATATTTTCTTAATTTTGAAATGTTGGTGAGATGAGAACAAAGTCTGTTTGTGGTTGGCACTATTTGGAAACTCCAAAAAGCATTTCACTGGAGCTAATTTCAACATTTTTCCTTCTGTTTTCAAGACATGCTGCAATAGAAAAAATAACTAGTTCAATAGTTCAAATCGTGCCTAACAGCGGGTGATTTTCTTGGTAATTTGAAGGTGCTTGATTTAAAGTAAGCAGTGGTTGAATATAACTAAGTACATTTACTCAAGCAAAAAAATTGAGGTACTTTACTTATTTTTTCCATTTTACGCTACTTTACACTTTACTTATTATGTATACATAATGCGTATTTTTGGTTGGATCGCAGAAGGCCAGCCCTATAAATGTGAAAGTCTGTCACTGAGTGAATGACTGAGTGAGTGATGAAGTTACACGATTGGTCGGCCGAGTGTTGGAGTTTACTCATCGCCCGTTCAAAATGAATAGGCGGGAACGTTACGTACCATAAAACTATGAGTACAGGCGCAGCCCTCTAAAACGTAGCTTAACCATGTCATGTGATATACTACACTTTAAGAAGAAACTACAGAAAAGTCCAGATGAACATTTAATATCCAGGAATTCACATTATAGACACAGCCACTGACTATGCCTGTAACAATTTGGCCACAATATAGCACACTGACCATATACGGTCCAGCCATATACTAGGTTTCCACCTAGTCTTGTTACTTAAGTAAGTATGATATTGCTACTTTAAATTAAATAAAAGATCTGAGTTCTTCTTCCACAACTGACAATAAGTCGCATTTTCTGTCCACTACACTACTCCACAGCAAACCACAGAAATAATTTAGGTTGCTGCCAGACCCAAACCACTCATCCATTTCAGTTGTTTGGGAACTGCCTGTCCTCCTACAGTGGGCAGAATGCTACACCTGGCAGCCGACAGATGTTTTTTGGTCCCTGGTTTTAAATCAAACCCCATCCTTTATCTCCTTCACACATGTGCAGTTTTAGTTGCAATAACTGCACCAGTGGCACCCTGGGTCCATCAGTCCACTGCTCGCACTCGAAATTATGACCGTGTCCTTCTCACATTTCTTGAATCAGATATAGGGAGTGCTTCTTTTTTCTCATTTGTTTTTACTGACAAATTTAAGAAAGAAAGCAGTGAAATATTCATGCGCAAAGAAAACAAACCATAACCATCACAGTGCCAACAGGCTTCATGGGGAAAAGGGGTCGTTCCTTCCTCACGGTGAGGCTCATCCTTCCATTAAGTTCAGTCAGAGAGTTAATTAGCATTGATGGATGTCCCTTTGTCAATATGAAGCATGGTAGCAATCAAATGACAGTTAAACACTGATCGACCAGACAAAGAACAAGCAGGTCTGGTCAGTCATTGAGCCAGACATATAAATTTTACACTTTTTGAACCAGTATTGGCACATTGCAAGTGTTTGAAGGATATCCATTATGTGTGATGAGGCTACTGCTTTAAGAGAGCATTCGGGCTGATGGTGCAGTGAAAGGATGAGAGGACAGGCTCTGCAGTGGGAGAGTTTTTCATGACTGTGCACATGTGTTTGAGTTTTATAAAGCCCACTGTTCAGCTGAGGAAATCGACTCATTTAGTGCCTCAACTCTATAGTTTCTAACAGGAAATTCAAACAAATTTCGCCCAGTCTCAGTTGGTATTTAGACTGAATTTGCTGATTTATAAATTGTTCAGTGTTTTTCTTTTCTCAGCATGATCTCTAGTTCACCTTGACTGTGACTTGTTTTGATAAGTGGTCAATTTATGACCTCAGTGTCTCTATGAATAAATGTTCTCCCTCTTCTTTCCCTCTTTCCACCACCCTCTTGCTCCCTCACTCCTTCCCTCCTTCCCTCCTTCCCTCTCCCTCCCTCTGTCTGTGCCTTATGGATGAGTAGTTACATCATTAGTATGCCATTAGCTCTGATCATTGATTCCTCCTGCAGATCTCCCCCCTCCTAACCTGTTCGCTGACACGGAATTCTGAGGAGATCCGTGAACTTTATCACCTTCAGCGTTCCGGTTTCCTCCTCAGAATTCCCACAGGATCAGCACTTTCCTCCCCTCCAGACCTTTTCTAATTATCCTGTTCCTGCCTTTCAATAAATAATTACAATAAAGGTCATCAATCAAAACCGAAACATTGATAACTGAAGAGAAAGTCCAATATCCCCTTGGCACAGCGGTCCTGCTGTCATAAATACGATGACGGACTGTGTGCGTTGGTGTGTGAGCATCCTGGTGTGTGTGTGTGTTTGCAGCAGCAAATAATTTTCACATAAATCATGTGCTATGAGATAGATGAAAAGGACCAGGGAATGCATTGCACACATGCGCTGCTGTGATTAAGCTTTGTCTTTTTGTGTGTGTGTGTGGGCATGTGTGTGTGTATGTGTGTGTGTAGTTTTCAGATGATAAAGGCGACAAAAGTAAACAAAATATGATCAAACACTATGGTTTGACCGGGAATTAAGCTCAGGCTAAGCCCACACACATTGCACACTAAGCAGCCCTACTGAATTTTGATTAGCACACACACACACACACACACATACACACACACACACACACACACCTGGATATGCTAATGTGAGTCTGCAGTGAGAGCCATGGGGTAGTCTCTTTGGAGCCAGTGATTGGTTGCTATCTGTCTTGCCTGGAGGAACAGCGAGGCAGCCAGGCCTCCCGCCAGGCTCAGCCCAGAGAGGAGCTCTGATAACGGGGTAAAAATGTGAGCCATCCACGGCGTCAGCCTGGAGGAACCGCTGCCTCGGGCCTCTTCTGAACTGAAGCTGCAGCCTAAATGAGTTTCTGTGCCTGGCAGCTCAGTAGAGCTCAACACTGTTACACGCTGTTGCTCTGCAAACACACACACACTCCCTCGCACATGCTCACGCAAGAATGCACACACTCACACAAGCACACAATAATCTGCACTTGCTCTCACCCATGCGCGCACCTGGTCAGCCACTTACAGAGGGAAATTAGAAAATCAGAGAGGAACATTGTCTGTTAAAAGAGTAAACAGCCTTTTTCTAGTTGTGTTTGAACGTGGGAGCCCAAATGCATTCATTATCCCGTTGCTTATGGAGGCATTGTGCTCTGCATGTCAACACTCCGCCACCCCCGTACACTCATCATAATGCAAAGCCAATCGCACACGCACAGGCACACACACACATGCACTCACAGCTTCAATGACTCCAAAATGAGGAAATGACTTCCATTGGACTTTAAAATATTCTTATCCTTTTCTTTTGCCTCCCCTCACATCACTTCCCTCTCTCTATCCGTCTCCTTCGTTCCCGTCTAATTGGTCCAAATACATGCCGGCGGTGCCACAAACAGCACTAAATTAGTTTTCATCAAAACACAATTCCACCTGAATTCGACCCGCAAATGTGCTGAACACACAAAGATAAAGTGGTTAGGCTTTTAGAGGTGTCAGAGCCGAGAGATGATGGTTAGGAAGACACAGATTTGCTGAAATGGAGATTTTTGGGGATAGTGTATGGTGGAAAAACAGGATTCTATTAGGGAAAGGTAATGGGTAGAGCCAGGCATGTCTGTCTACAGGAGAGCGAGAGGGTTTCTCAGGCGTCGTTGGAGAGACAGAGCGTGAAACAGTTTGCTAGGCATGTCTAAAGATAGAGAGAAGAGCTGAGAGGGACGGGAGGAGAAGGTTGGCAGTGGGTGGTTAACCAGCCGATAACACTGCATTCTAAACAGGTGAAAAATGCGTCACAGATCTGATCCTCATCCAAGCTGATGATGACTTCTCATCATCAGCCGCTGATGTAGATGTTATTCATTGTAAGGCTCGACATCTCACCTGGTGGCTTCTGCTGACATTCATAATGATGGCTTAATACTGTGCTGTCTTTTTATTTGTGTCCGGCTGAGTCTGAAGTTATTTTTATTCTTGTGTCATGTGGCATATAAGACTCCATATAAGCCTGATATAAACCAGAGCTGGATTGCAGTATATACAGTATATTTTCAAATAATACTCCAAAAACAAAGAATACCAGATAAGATGAGATACACCTTTACTGATCCTCGGCGGGGAAATTTGGTTGTTACAGCAGTACAGGAAAGACAGAAATACAGATAAGTATAGAAGTAACAAAATAAATAACGAGAGGTATATAAACTAAAATGAGAATAGAATGAAAAATAGAAATTATGCACGAGCATTTGGAGACAAAAATGACATGGTAAAGTGACAGTGGTGTGATTAATAGCAGCAGAGTCAACAAGTCTATGTAAACAGTGCACACCAGGCTAATATATGATATGATTAAGCTGTGGTACTTTGTGTTTGTCTATATTAATGAATAGAATATAGTGCAAGAGTCAAAGTAACATATTAACATAATATAGTATAATATGGCACATTATGATATAGTATGTGATATGAGACATAGTATAAATTGAAGTGTAGTGATATAATATAGTATAACATAATATATACTATAGTACAACAATGTCACATAGTAGTATAAGTATAGTGCAGCACTATAACATAGTATATAATATAACATAGTGAATGATATAACATAATATACAGTATATTATACTACATATTAACATAATAGACAGACATAATCAAATTTTCAGACCTTCATGTCTGCAACAAAATTCACAAATGACTAATAAAGCACATGTAATTGTAACCTTCAAAGAAAATAGAAATAATTAAATAGTTGAAGTTCAAAGTTCATTTTTGACTTTGGAAAAACAGGAGTTGACAAAACCAACCAAACTTCAAGGCTCTTCTAGTACAGTAGCTGTTCTGGAGCTTTCAATCATACACACATAGTCTTCATCACCAGATAGACTTGAGGTTCAAATTTCCATTTTTTCCTTAGCACTTTAAAGTTATAATCCTTAAGATTTTCATAGAATCAAACCCCACTTTTGATACTGTTTTTGATGATGCCACTCAAAGTAGTTACATTCAGTAATTATCTCTCTATGTAGTAGTTTTTATTTGTAGTGGCGGAGTCCGCCATTCCTTTGCTGATTTCAGATTACCTACCTAAACACGAGGGATTCACAGGAAAAGGATGCAGCATGTAATTGAGGGCAATTTCATCACATTGACACTGTTCAGTGTTCGCTCTTTTTACACTGTGTCAGAGCTGCATTAAATTACCACTGATACAAATGGAACATTTCCTACAGCCACTGCTTTACATTCAAAAATGTTCAACTGGTGAAACGCATGGTGGCTTTTTTACTGATATTTCGAATGTCACTGCAATACAACCATTTGTCTAGTTTCCACCTGTTATTATACTCTAACTGTGATGATTGATGCAGATGAAGAATGTCTGAAACATGTTTCTTTTTCATTTCCTGCCCTGATTTACTGCTAAGTGACAATGTTTCCAAGTGCCTGCTTTCTCTGGATGAAGTGAGGGTAAATTACTTCAATTTCAAGGGACCCTGTGGAGTCTTCGTTGTAAACAGTCATGGGTTTGTTTACATTTAACGTCTCTCACCTGAACACATCATGTTTAATTCTTAAGGCTTAAGAAACACGTGAAACGCATTTTCTTTAGCTGATTAGAAAAGAAGAAAATTAACCGTCAGTGATTCATCATTTCATATATTTATCAAGCAAAAATGCCAAACAATTAGCCTCTCAAGAACCACTTGTGTGAACAGATTCATTCTTAAGAGGCATGTATGTGTTATTTAAGAGAATTTGTGGCAACAATTCTCTCCTACATTTTCTCTTATATACTAACGAAATTCCAGAGAGGCCCAGACCTGTCGTACGAGTCATGAACAGATAGTCTGCCTTTCTTCAATGGGGGGAGAAAGCCATGGCTCAAAAAATATAATGGCTTAATCTGAATGAATTTGGAGTTTAAATGGTGCCATGCCATTGTTCTGACGGCCCATTAGTCCGAAACCCCAATAGTCCGAAAAACGTCCCATTGGACCAAAAGCCCATCTGTCCGACAGCCCGTTATGCCCAAAGTTTTGAATAAATAGGCTGTCAGAGCAATGGGAATTTGTTTTCTGCATAACGGGCTGCTGGACAGATCAGCTTTCGGTCCAATGGGACATTTTTCGGACTATTGGGGTGTCAGACTAATGGGCCGTCGGAACAATGGGCAGTTCCCATTTAAATATGATACAGAAATTAAGTAAAATAAAATATAAAACTAAGAAAAACGTAATCTGACTTGGAATATTTGTATGAGCAAACCTCACAGAAAAAAGTAAGAGAGATTTAGGATGAGAATACGAAAATGTTCTTGCATGAAGCCTGTCGTCTTTCTCCAAGTTTTAAAACGTGAGGATTTGCTGCTTTTTCTGTTTAATAAAATTGTCATTTGCATATCTTTGGGATTTAAACTAGACAAAAAAAGTCATGTGAAAGAAGATTTTTCATAATTTTGTGACATTTTATACACTAAATACTTATTCATTTGAGTTTGAAGGTTCATTCTTAAAGGTTCTGTATGTAACTTTTGGACCATCGGACCATGACCAGCGTGTTAATAAGTGACGCCAAGGGGTCCTGACCAAGCGTCCATATGTGATGAGTTGGGAGTGAGAACGTGTTGCGTTGGATTTTCCGGGAAAAAACCGTCCCAAGTCCTTTGAAATTGAAAATTGAAATCAGTCTACAGGCTGTTACAGGCAACCGAGAAAGTCGGGGAAGGTCTCATTGTTTAAGTTATGTCACAATCCGTTTACACATTAACAATAAAAAAACAATTAAAAAACGATTAATAACGGTTAATACACGTAAATTGTGACATACAGAGCCTTACATACCCTAACCTTTGAAATAGCAAAAAATGGACAAAAAACCACCACTATGTTCACTTACTTAATGAGAGGTGATGATCTACATGCACGGTGAGATTAGATCAACTGTACTGTATCATCACACCGAGTACAAGTAGACAGCAATGCAGTAGTTGTGCTGTTCCCATACTGGGAGTTGAACCCGGGCCACTTGGGTGAAAACCAGGAATCCTGACCGCTAGACCATATGGGAAGGTCAATTAGGCAGACCTCGTGATAAAATGTAAACTAATTGATTAATAATAAATGTATTTGCCATGTCATTATAACTCACCACACATATGACACCTTCAAATCAAACATTTTCATGAGAGAAGCACCTTTTTATTTAATTTTCGAGCGAAGCTCCAGGTGTGTTTACATCGCACCGCCGATGCTTTCGGGACTTATTAGGAGCACTTAATTCCAGTCTGTGCTGACTTTCCCTTTACTCTCCTCCCTTTGCACAGAGAGGCAGCAAGGCAGAGGAAGGAGAGAGGTAATGCTGCTAACTGCCATCAGACAACATTAATGGCTTGTGTGTGTGCATGTGTGTGTGGTGTGTTTGTGTTTATGTGCGTGTGGCAGTCTCATTAAACAAGGTCTAGGCGCACTTAGTGTTTACAGACGATTATACTCAGACATCAACACTGATTGGAATAGAGAGATAATTGCTCCAAACAAGATGGGGGGAAGTCTCTCTCTCTCTCTGTCTCTCTCACACACACACTTTTTGTCATATGATATTCTTGAGACTCGGTCATGTTCATCTGCATCCCTGTCTCTCATACACCTCTGCAACCCTCCCCTCAAACCCCCCTTTCCTGTCTTCCTCCCACCTTCCTAATCCCAAGGGAATGACTAACACCTGTCACGATCTCTCCAAGCTGTATAAGATAATTAATCACACATTGCAGCAAATGTCACTACATCTACATGTGTGCGCACACATACACGCGCACACAGAGCAGGTGTTCTCATGCTTCGCGGAAATAGCTCAGTAGCTGTGATGTAAAAACCATCCTTTAAATATGACTGAGTCATTCTCAGCCTGCAGACCGCACCGAGTGTGTAAATGCACTCTATTGTAAACTCGTGAATTACTTTCCCATAATGCACTCTGTCAGCCTGACCTTGGCAAAGAGACTCTGTCCGCCACCCTATAAAGCAGGCTGTAATGCTGGCCCTGTCACAAATGCAACACAACACACACACACACACAAACACACAAACAAGAGTGGGGAGTGCATGTGGAGCAAAAGAGCAGATGAAGTAAGGAAAGAGGAAGGAGTGAAGGGGTGAAGGGGGTATTAGCTGGGCGAAAGAGTGGAGACTAAAGGCTCGGTCACACCTGAGAGTGGCACAGCGAAATCCATCAATGCGCCTTCACAAAATATTTGGTTTGAGAAGCTTGCTCACGTAGAGACTACTCACAGGAATAGCTGGTAAAGTACAATAGCTGGCAAGCCGGGAATACCGGGATACTCTCATTATTTACTTTTATTTGCTAATAAAAGTAAGTCTTGTCATGCTGCAGATTGTATTGTTAGTTTTAACCCCATTCTTTAGGGGCGCATAAAACATAACTTTAAGCTCTGTGATTGGATGTCTGTGACTGGATGTTTCTGCTGAAATACACACTGGGAGTTGTAGTTAACTTCTCTACGAAGTGCTCTAACTGTGAGTCAGATAACACTTTCTATGGGAAAAGTGAATGGGACTTTTACTTCCAAAATAGGGCGGTCCGAAACATTTAAAAACTTTACTTTCTTTGCACTGGGCCATTAAAACCCTCCTGGCATTTTGTTCTCAGGGTCATACGTCATTTCATCCAATAAAGAGTTACTGAAGAGAGATACAGTGAAAGCTGTCTGAGCGAGGTTGCTAACCATCAGTTAGCAAGCCACTGGACTCAACGGTGACGCCCATTCACTTAAATGAAAATTGCTCGCCGAGCAAATAAGCCAAAAAAAGTTTTCTAGCTTCCTGGTTTACTTCTGCGTTGTGCGGCCAATAGCACATGCGCTTTGAAATAGCAAAAAATGGACAAAAAAACATCATAATGTTCACTCACTTGATTTTTTAAGAAAGGGGTGACAATGTATATGTACAATGAGATTAGATAAACTGTACACTGTCATTACACCGAGTACAAGTAGACAACAAAGCAGTAGTTGTGCTGTTCCCATGCAGGGAGTCGGTGAAAACCACAAATCCTGACCGCTAGACGATATGGGAAGGTCAAGTAGGTGGACCTGGATAAAATGTTTTCATCAAACAACTAATTAATTAATTATAAATATATTTGGCAAATTGCTCAACGATGAAAACAATCTGATACCAAGAGGTTCACCAATATACACTGTTCTTCATCCATTTTACTGATACATAATATAGCTGAGGTCTCATTTATTTACCAAGTAATTATAACTCACCACATAAGTGTTTGCCGGCCCATAGACTTTGCTGTACATTGTGATAAATTCACTTAAAAAAGCTATTAAAAAAAAAGCTAATAATTGATATCGTTCGCAGTTGGAGGTGTTCTACAGATGTCTCTTTTGTAATTGCGGTCGATGGGGAAAATGCTTTTTGGGTCGCAGGATATTTTTTCATTGCAGTATCCAAATAGTCACTGGGACAAATTGGCAGCAAGGCTGAGTGGTGGCGCCATATCCAGGTGTCTTAATACATCCATGCTCCATTCTCTCAAAGGTCAGCTGTATCAAGATGGCTTCCTGATGGTCAATGACGTGTCAAATTTAACAGAAGTTGATCTTGATGTGAAAAAATTGTGCAGATTTCCTTGAGCCAATTCACTGATTGTGGTGAATGCAGTGGACTTGACTGATTCTGCCACACATTTTTTTAAATGCTGGTGTGACTGGGCCTTAACAAAAGGGGAAAGTCTGCACTCAAACAGTTGTGTTATTTTTTTATCCTATCTTCACCATTTTATAATGTTCTGTCTTATATTTCTCCATTTGTCATGTTTTTCTCTATCTGTATCTTGCATCTCTCTGTCTGCATCTTTGACTCCCACTTTCTGTCTTTCTTTTTTCTGTCTCTCTATTTCTTTGCATTTTTTATGCGGTGCTCCTTCAGTTGTGTTTTTGATTAATATTGATTTAGCTGTAATAGTTGGGCTACAGGGACCCCACATTTCAATAACTTCTAATTACATGCACACACACACTCGCGCAAACACACAAGCTTCGATAAATCTAATTGCAAGTTCCACTCAGAACGCCCCTGAGTCCTGGCCCACAAATTACAACAGCAATCTGACATTGTCAATAAATATGGGTGCCATTCTGCCCGGCTGAATTCTTGTGAAATGAAAGATGCAAATAAATATTGTGAGACATTTTCTTTGATCCCCTTTTTTTCCTCAGTTATATTTCTGAGTTCCATCCTTCCTCCTTTCCTTACTTCCTCTTCACATCATCCCATCCTCCTCTCTCTCAGCCCACCCCTCCTGTCTCGACTTTGTTTCAGCTGTTGATTCAGCATCAATCACTGCGAAATCTAATTTGTCAAACCTCAATCTAGCAGGGCCCTCAACCCCGTGCTGCTGTCTGTTTGTCTGGAGCCCCACAAATGAGATGTGTGATAAGGCAACAGAGGGAGTTCTGCCGGGAATAAAAACAGACTTTTGCACTTTGAAGTCAGAGCAGATCAAAAACAACAGAGGGCTCTTTGTGGTACAAAGGGAGCGTTTCTCCCCTTCATCCATCTTCCCCTCGTTCCTGCACCTATTCTCCGCAACCAGCCTGTCACTCTGTGAACTGTCACATATCACATACAGGCCCCCAACCTGCTTCACCTACCTGCACTATCTACCCATCTACCTACCGCAGGGAAGAGATCTGACTCTGAGGGTGTGTATGTATGTGTGCACGTATACATGCGCGTCCCTTGAGGGTTTGTGGCAGACGGTGCAATTTGCGGAGTCTCTACGTTGGTACACAGCCGATAAAGACGTGCAGCATATTCTGTTTGTCTATTTGTCTTCTCATTTCTGGGTCGTATGCTTTTAGTTGCGTCTCGCAGGCAATCTTCTCTCCCCATTATTTTAGCACACCCAGGCTCTTGCCTGTTACTTTGTTTTTCTTGTGCAGCACACTCCGCGCCGTCAAGACTGGAAAGACGTCGTCACTGTCGGTGCTGACGTTAGGGACGTACAGTACATCTTGCGTCCCATCAGCCCACAGCTACCCTTCATCACACCCTCCCCTCCACCAGTCCCATGTTCCCGACATGGGAGTCATTTGTCTTCTCTGTGTCCGCTGCGATGATGTGGGATAACGTCGGGGGCCAGTGGAGCAGACAGGGGAGTATTGGAATATCGATCCTCCTCCGCTCTCCCTGTCCTCCTGCTGGAGTTTTTTTTCCTGCCTGTGTGATAAAGCGACTGGTGCTGATGGGGTTTGGCTCCATACATTGTTTCTTATACCTTTGTGTGCATGTATGTGTGTATGTGTGTGTGTGTGTGTGTGTTAGAGAGAGAGAGAGAGAGAGCAATTTATCTGTAGCAGGGAGTTGTTTGTGGCTTTATAGGAGTGTTCATGTTCGAGTTAACTCTGCTGGCTCACTATTCATATCCAGTTCATTCCCTGCAGCTTCTGTTTACACTGTACACTAATGACTGCGCAAGCCAGTCAGAAGCATGCTACAGTATAAATAATACAGTCATAGTTAGACTTATTCCCAGAGATAATGGAGACAACAACAGGACTGAAATAAACACGTTCATAGAATGGAGCAAATGCAACTGCAAGGATGATTCTGGTTTATTTCTTGAATATTATTTAAAAATAAAACATCATTTGTACCATAATAATAATAATAACGTTTCACCAAGTTAATTGCTGAGCTCTGGGAACACAGCAACGCTGCTAAAAAACAGGAAAACAAGTGGTCAAACGATCACACGCGTTATCCAAACGTATTTGGAAGAGAAAACGAAGGCAGATGCTAAAACTATTACCCAAACTGCCCGCTCTAAACATCCATCACAGTTTATGGACCAACTTCCTGTTACCAATCATACTTACTGCAGTTTTCCTGTGCGAAGAGGGATTATTACTGACATTTCAGGTGCACTCTCTTTTGGTTTTACCTCAAAATAAAGTGGTTTAGATAATCTGGCTAAATTGTTAGCTTGTTTACAAGCTGTTTAAAAATGATCACTCCCAGACCTCAGCAATTGCTTTGACGAGAACAATGTCATCATAACTGATAGGAATGATGGCCAAAGCTAGGACAGTGAGACCCAAGTTGTAATAAACCCAAATTTTCCTTTAATACCATGAATGCATGAAAAGAACTGGATACTGTGTTCCAAGGTGGTACCCTACTCATTCCAATGACTTCTCTGGCTGAACCAGCTGGTCCCATTCATGCAGGAATGGCACAAAAATAACAGAAATATGGCTCACTGTGACCTTTATGGCTCAAATTGTGATAATGTTATGACATTAATTTTTGAACTTGTGTGAAATTCTCTGCATTATTTTACAAACTTTTCTTTTGTAAAGTTTGTGTCTGCACAAAAGGTCTTTCTAGCATTCAGTGTGTGACTTGCAATTTAACCCCCTTCTTAGTCATCACACCAAAAACTGACAGACAACCTGGCTCTGCTTCCTTCAATAAAACAAAAGGAAATGATCACTGACTTCAGCCCAAAAGCTAGTGATTTAACTCCTGTACTGTACAAATCAATGCAAGAATTTCGTTATCTGGGCACCATCATTGATTCTTAACTCAGCTGGAGCTCAAATATAAATACAATATTCAAAGCAAAGACTCTTAACTCCTCTGAAAACACAGGTAATACAATGTAAACATTGCAGCCGTTTTTCCAACACTGAAAGCATCTTACCCTTCTGTTTTTTTTGACTGGTGTGGTGCACACTCTGTATCCAACTCTCGCATTCAAACAAATTATACATGAAGAGTCCTGCCCTCTGAACAACTGGTGTGAACTGTTACCCTCTGGTCAAAGATTTAAACTCCCCTCTGTACAACACGCCGAGCATGCATCATCTCAACTATTAGTCCTCAAAACAGGAACAGCCCCCAAAAAACATTTTCATTTGCTTGACAGGTGTGCACCATACGTGTGATTTCTACAATACTTTACTCTCATTCTTGTAAAAGTCACTGTTTCCAGTATTGCAAAAGAAATATTTGTCTGCCATTCATATAGAATTCTTCTTTTTTGTCTGCTGGATTTATCAGTGGAATATTTGCTTGAACGAAAAATGTCTCATCATTCTCCCATTACAAAAAGCATGGCTGAGTAATAAAAGCCAGTTGTTCTGCATCATCAGAAAGCCCCTATTATTGTCCTTTTGGCCCGGCCTCTGTTGTGATGTTCCTATCTAGTCAGCACTGCTTACTTTGGCACTGAAGTGAGCCAGTTTCTGCTAAGTGACTCCTGGTTGTTATGGAGCTCAACACACCCACATGGAAAGAGACATCTGCAAAACAAAAACACACAACCTGTTGGGGAAAGATCGACACATGATAGGTGGAGAAGAGGCAATTATTATCTGTGTTAATCAAAAACCAAAACAAACAGTGCACACGTAAGCACAATGCATATTCAATAAACACAGGTATACACACATACAGTAAACCTTTTGTTGTCCCTTTAAACATGTTTTTTTTGTCACGGTTCAGGGAAAAGCAGGATTGGATCCAAATGCAGATGACAGAGGCTGGGCTGGTGCAGTTCAAAAATTTATTTTAACTGATGGCTTACAGTGAAGTAGCAGGTGTTCAGGTAACAGACAGGCAGGTAGGTTCAGGTTTCCACAAAAATACCATGAGGCAGGACAGGAACGAAACAACAAGGCACGTGGAAACAAAGCAACACAGACAAACTCACACAGGAACAGGACCAGTATATATGGGATGTAGCTGATGAGGGAAGTGGAGACAGGTGAGCAGGGAAAGTCAGCTGAAAGGAGGGAAAGTCCGAGAACCTCTGGGGGATAGTTGGGAAATTGCAATGGTACATATACGTATCTCCAAAACTTAAACATAAACTTTCCGTGAGTTTCCATGAGCTTTGTGGGTTTTTAAATGGTTTATTTAGCTTAAAGGGGACCTCCACTGATTTTACACATCAAAGTCTGTTTACAGGTCTTGGGGAGCACTACTGCATATGTGAAAAAAAGTTGTACAAAGAAGCGTCGGTTGGGACTGAGGACTACAAATTTGAAAATGAAAAAAAATCTGGGGGTGTGGAGTTAGAAAGAAAGGAGACCTCTGTAGACCGCTCCCCGTCTCTGCTTGAGGCTAGCAGCTC
>NTHP01000115.1:511675-534917 GCA_003416845.1 Oplegnathus fasciatus | reverse complement strand
AGGCTACATTAGCCGCTACTGGCATAACACACCTGAATCTCTGACAGAACTGTCGAAGACGACAGACGATATCTCTGGTTCTGTTACATCAATTTGAATACTTTAAAAAAAAACTATCCATCATGGGTCTGACGATGTTACAGGAGTGCAATGATAAATCGGTGGAGTGTTCTTTTAAGAAGTAGGACATTTTCTCAACACAAGGAGGAAAATTTAATCCTTCTGTTTGTTTGAAAAATTAAGTCACCAAATTTGGAGAAACATGGTTTTCCCAGGACAAAATGTATACTGCAATAGAACAATAATGCATTATATATAAATGCACTAAATTACACACAAGATGCAAATCACACAAATGCATGGCACAACATTCAGGCACTTAAGCATTTTTACACACACACACACACACACACACACACACCCGTTTGTACAGTATAAAGGCTGACTCTGATCTGTGATTGCATGTGGCTGGAGTTGCTCTTAACACACCAGCACTTCAAGAACAAAGCAATAATTCACATCTGTTCCCACCTTCCACCTTGTAGGGCCAAGATGCTGCATATCATTTTATAGGCCCCGTGCCACTTCACACACACACACACACACACACACACACACACACACACACACATGAATACATGGCCGACCAATCCACTCCTCAACACCACCTAAAGTAATTTGTCATGTTCATGATAAATTATACCCACTCCAGTTCATAGCCTACAGAGGTTGGTGAGAGAGAGCGAGAGAGAGAGAGTAGGTGGAGAGAGAGGGAGAGCCAGTTGTTTACAGCTGTCATTTGTATTTTCTGCTAAGAGCAAACAAATGAAACATGACAAAATATGGTAAGATGAGGAGGTGTTTGTGTGTCGTGTGGTGACTTCTGCATGGTATTTGAAGCTGTGTGTGGTAAACCGTGGGTCATTTACAGGGTGGGTACACCTGACAATCAAATCTGTCCTTGCAGTTTTCAAGTGAATCAAAGCTCGAATAAAAAATGTAAACAATCACAGTCCAGTTAAAAGGTCGGCTCACCCAAATTACATAAAAACACACTGTCTCTATTACCTCTAGTGGTATATAGATAGTTTTGGTTTTATTTCTTCAGGTTTGGAGATTTCTGTCTCCATCCCAATACTATCTAATGTTATGCTTACAGTATTGATAAATTGCATTCACAAACTCAGCAGTAAAATCTTGGCCTGTTTCCCAACCTCTAAATCACCGCCCACATCTCCAATTTTTCAGAGATGCCAAACAGGTCAGATGCTCACTGGCAGCTGTTTTCTAATGTTGGGTTCATGTCATATGGGATGGTCGGCAGAGTTGGAAAAGGTTTGCATGTTTACAGCTTGCGAGCGTTCACATTGGACAACTCAATAACGGCTGTTTGATTGTAGATGTAATGGCTCAGAGAAATGGCAAGCTTGAACCCAAAAGCACGACTCAAGAGGCAGACGGGTCAAGATAAAAGTTGACATTTACAGTACTAGAGTCGAGAAACAGGTAAGGTTGGCAGGCAGAGAATCGTCAATCTGAGAGTCAGGCAGTGGGTCAGGCTGGCAGAACAAAGGGCTGGAAAGCTAGACGATCTGTGGAGATGGGCTGGTATATATGTATTGCAAGACTAATGAGGGAAATGGGAAACAAGTGAGCAGGTGGGCGCAGGAGGTCAGGTGATGGGAATGGTGGGAAAAGGGGTTACTGCAGGGCAGGAGGGAGTGGCTGGATCTGAAAGGGGAAAAACAGAGCAGGCAACAGAGTGAAGACTAAGAGCTGGCTGAAGTTGTGACAGTAAAGTTGGTCATGTAAGGGCTGGAAATACTATGCATTGACAATATGGAGCTATGTTCATTAAATTTGTGTTTAATTATCTTGAATGACAGACTTTGGCGGACATGTGGCATCCATGATGTGTGCGGTTTTCAGGAATTTCCACATTATAAAGCCAACATATCTGAGTTTTCCAATGGCGATTACGACTCGGATGTCGACATGAACGCTAATTCAGGAACTGGTTATCACAGTAACTCTGATATGACATGAATATGGCTTAAACTGGAAAAACTATGGCAGTTTTGTAGGTGAGATTAAAAATGGAGATGTCCTGAAAATGGTGACAGAAAAACTGCCACAAATATGGTAACAAGCACGGATGAGATTGAACTACACAGGCCGTTTGAAATCAACTTATAGGAATAAAAACTGCCATATTGCTTCGATCAATATGACAAATGTTATTTGCTCCTTGCAACAAATACTGCAGCTTCTGTGTCCACTAAACCCATCTCACGCTAATTCATTATTATGGTGCATTTCATCATGTGTTTATTTGAAGCAAGGGGTTGGTAATTAATTAAAAGCTAACTCTAGGTGTAAGCATAGCGAATATCTGCAATAGTATCAGCATCATGCAATCAGAATGTTAAAAAAATAAACTTAGATTGTTTGCTCATTTTCCAATACCGTTGACTGGTAGTCGACTTAACAGCATGAACCACAAACCATGTAGTCATAATTAATTAATTCAGGATGAGATATCTCAAAACCTGTACAAGTAAACACAAACCACCTACATGGCTACCACAAGATATATGAGAAGATGTTTTCTTTGGGTTTCATCAAAAATTATTTTAAAAAGTGCTATCTGTGTGGGGCTATTGGAATTCCAGCAGTGAGCCAACTAGACGATCAATGTAGCTGAAACACGGGGTAAACAGTCACATGGCCAGTGTCTAGTTAAAAAACCACACATGTACGACCAAACCAGAGAATTTATTAAACTGCATTAGTCTTGGAGGTGCAGGCTGGAGGAAGAGAGCAAATCTTAGAATAGCCTTATACATTACAGTATGTGTGTTTATGGAGACTGGATGCCCACAGGACCAGCGTGAAGCATGGATGGAGACACAGCCAGGGGAGAACTCATCTGTTCCTTGGCTCTTAGCTGTTCCAACTCTCATAATGCCTCCGTCCCCTGGGTGGTATTGCTTCTATAATAGCCTGCAACTATGCAGCGCTGAAAAACAACCTTGCTAATTCTCACACGCACCGTGAGGGAGAGACCCATGCAGGGAAACGGGGGGGGGTGAGAGCGAGAGAGAGCGATGGGGGGAGAAACCCTGTGCTTGTATTCCCATGTCCTACCTCTTTTGTATTCAGGTAAGTTGGCTTAACCGGGAAAATGCTGATAACTCCTTGACACAAGGTCACACATTATATGCCATTAAAAAGCAAATACAGGTATGTGTAGGGCACACGCAAACATGCACATTCACACACACAAGTTGACGGGTCAACAGAATTATGTAAACCACTTCGTTTCATCTTCATAATCGCCTAAGGGCTTTGAGCAGTCAGGGTCACTGACACGATTATCCTATTATATTAGATAAAATAAAGGAGATGGAGAGAGGCAGCGAGAGAGGAGAGACGGGCAGGAAAAGAAAGGGAATATTAAAAAGGCTCAAGCATGCGGGAGCGTCTCCAGGTACAGTAAGAAGGATGTGCAGGAAATACAATGGATTCCTCTGTGGCTACTTAGAAATTCTACCTCAGGAACAGGTGTGTGTGTGTGTGTGCGTGTGTGCGTTTGTTTGTGTGTGAAGGCGTGTCTGAGAAAAAAGGTAGAAATAGAGAGATGGGATGAGTCATGTGGAGTGACAGTGAGAGAGGGGGATTTCGGAGCGAACTTTGAGTGTACATCTCATATATTTTCATCTGGCCTCAGGGAGCGCCGAGACCAGCTCTCTTCTTCACTGTCAGCCATGACAGACTCCACTGATTGGCTTTATTCACCGCTGTGTGTGTGTTTGTGTGTCTGCATGCACAGGTGATGTTCACAGGTGATGCATGTGTTGATGTGTGTGTGTAAATCTGGCACTGATGTATAGCGCCTTTATCTGTGTCTCTTGTTTCAAGTCAAGTCAAGTCAGTTTTATTTATATAGCTCAATATCACAAACCGCAAATTTGCCTCAAGGGGCTTTACAATCTGTGCAGCATATGACACCCTCTGTTCTTAGACCCTCGACTCGGATGAGGAAAAACTCCCCAAAAAAAGGAAGAGCAACAGAGGAGGGATCCCTCTCCCAGCAAATCCAGTCTCCTAAAAATTATGTTCATATACAACTACTTTGCACAAGCAAACATGTTTTGTAGGAGTTGCAAACCTGCCCGGATTATGTTCACTATCAACATAAAGAGGAAACCGTTCTCTTGAAAGTATCTCAAAACATTTAACTGCCAGTGCAAAACGTTCATACTGGACAATCTGTATTTAAAAAAAGTTCACGGTCGATATATCTAGAAGTGCCAAGTCAAAGGTAAGTGGACTTTAGATTCTTCTAACATTTCACCTCTTCAGTTCTGACCTCAACATGGATGACTGAGTAACTTCACAGACATATTCACTGTCAATGTATTTCATGGGCTTGTCCAACAATAGCTGCTCCGAGCAACTAAAGCATGATTAACTGGTTATGTTTTGACACTAAAAGCACCTGGTTAATGTTAGGGAAAGATTGTTGTCTAAGTTCGAATATTGAAAAAAAGTCAACAATGACATGAACAAAATACTAACGTTCAAATGCAGTTTCCAACACTTACAGTAAAGGGAAACTCAGGTGATTTTTAACATCAAAGTCTGTTTACAGGTGTTTGGGGCTGAACAAAATCTGATATATGGCCTCAAGTGATGTCACTTTAGGCTAGCAGCTTGAGGCTACACCAGCTGCTACAAGCAAAACACACCTGAATTGTTGGTTGTGGAATTGCATTGTGGGTAATGTAGGCGCCAGTAAGAAGAATGTGTGGAATAAAAAATATCTCTGGTTCTGCGACATCAATTCTTATCCTTTCTTTTAAACTGTTAATTGTGAGTTCAACAATGTTACAGGATTGATGTGCTAAATTGGTGGAGCACTCTTTAAGTGTGGTATTGTCATGATTCTGTACGATGGCAGTGTAGCTGTCTTAATGACTAAAGTACATTTCATGCTGTTTTCATATTGTCACATTATTGACATATGGGGCTGTCGAGATGTGATTTACAATGCTGCTGATACTGTAAGCAATATATCTCATATTCTAATCAAGCAAATTTACAGTCCATGTTGGTTGCCTAATCCTCACGGTGATGACAAGACTCCAGGAAGTCACTGCTCCTGGCCAAGAAATAGTCTGACACAAGACCCCAGAGTAAACTTGTAACTTCTCATTTTTAGTACGAATTAAATAAATTTATTAATTATTAATTAGTGGGCTTTAGAGGTGATGGTAAGCAGATTTTTTTTTAACCTTTGGACAGAGTTAGGCTAGCTCTTTCCCCGTTTCCAGCCATTATGCTAAGCTAAGCTAACATTCTCCCGGTTCCAGCTTCATATTTAACTGACAAATATGAGAGCGGTATCAATCTTCTCATCTAACTCTCGGCTAGAAAACTAATAAGCATATTTCCCAAAATGTTGAACTATTAATTAATATAAAAAAAAAATTAATATAAAAATGCTAATCAGTGCAGCTTTAACTTTTTCAATATTTAATCAAAAGATGAACTTTTCCTAATTTTAACAAGTGTTTTACCACCACACCAACCTCCACCCTGTGACTTAAGATAAGGAACTGAGCAAAACGTTGCTAGCTGTAATCCAGGCAGGACTTTCGTTTCTCCCAGATGTATTTGGCAAAGCAAATTATTAGTACATAAATGTGTTTTGTAGTACACTGGGTTGGTCTACAGAGTATAAATCCCAGCAATAATGTGTAAGGAGTGTCTAACCGTTGTGCACAGTGTATGAAATGAGCTCAAATCTCCCAGGAAGCAATTGCAGGGGAATAAAACCAACAAAAGAGAATGAGAGGAGGCGAGGAAGAGGTCTGATGAAGGTCTAGATTACTAGGATTTAAAATTTTGAGCAATAAATCTGATGTATGGAGGGAGTATTGTGCCAAGCTTTTACTGTTGACCTTAAAACATTTTGTGTTCGCCCCTCTGCTCCTGTTCAATGAACTGTTGTTTTTTTTCTTAGGTGTACGTGCGTTTCTAATGAAGGTAGAAAATGAAAAATGGTAAAGGCAATGAGAGCCAGGTGTCAGGGATAACATCTCCCCAACTCATGAACATTTAGTCGTTAGGAGAAAAATGCATTTAACTTTGAGTGACAGTCTGAAGATTAAAGTCTTTTTTTTTATAAAAGATTTGAAATCTGCAGACATTTTCTTGCTTTTAAACTTTTAGGTATTTTGCTGACGGAAACTGAAAACACTAGAATAAATCAGCACTCATGAATCATTGCATTTGGGGACTCAGTAGGAATAAATTCGGCGGGGATATGGAGGAAAGGAGCTCACATTCAAAACTTAACATGACAGCACCACATTTATTTTGGAGAACCTCCCGAGCTAAATAAAAAGAAAAAAGACACTGGAGTCTCCTTTTTCTAACATTTTTTTTTACTCTTTAATGCCACCAAAACACATTTTGGAGTCATAATGCTCAGGCACAGAAAATGAGAAACAACAAAAGAGGCAAACCTGGTTTATCACCTGCCTTGCTGTGCTCTGTAATGGAGTGCTATTCAAATCCCCAGCTCCCCCGAATACTCTGCTGCATGGCTGCGATCCAAAACAAAAACCTCCTTCACTGTACCCTTGACGCTACAACCCTAATGGCCCTTTTTGATGACGAGGCAGGGAACAGAAAACACCCCAACAGTCAATTCTCCTGACTGGCTCTGTGATGATGAGTTCTGACATGGGTGTTTGCTCAAGGGCAGTATCCCTGGTTTTGGAATGCAGCCCACTGTGTCACTGGCATGTTTGACACATGTTGCAGAGCATTATAATCAGCACAGCCGTCACTCAGCCGGGCCCTGCGCTCCGAGCCCGCAGCACCAATTCAATCAAATGAGCTTTTCTGATGGCCATGCCTCTGGAGGGAAGCCCTGAGCATAGGAAACATGTCAGTCTAATGTCTGACACACACTCTATCTGACTGATCAAACAGCCACGGAGATAACAACTGAGCGGGGGCTTCAGCATGTGTTTCTGTGAACGGATCAGCATTGCAGAATACTTGACTGGAGCCAGAGTTGCTGTGTAAGAACTTCAGCCATTGATTGATGATAATGAGTCCTGCTTAAGAGCACATGATGGGAGGAGAGAGGAAGTGAAAGAGAGTGGGGACGGACTGAAAAATGGGTGCTGGAGACGAACGACATAGAGGAATGAAAACGAGAGGTGAAGCCACAGATGTAATATACGAGGAAAATCGAGTTGGAGGGTGGAAGGGGAAAAAAAAGGATGTGAAGGATGGAGTGGAAGAGAGAACAAGAGGTGCAGGAGGAGGAGGGATGAGGGAGAGGATGAGATGGGGGAAGAGTAAAAAAAAAAAGCTGTGTTTTTGCTAAATAACAAAACCCAGGCCATCTGGTGAGATGGAATTACATTAGCGATGCACATACAGCCCTCATGCTCCTGTCTCATCAACACATAGCACGGGCTGAGATGCTTTATGTGCATGTGTGTGTGAACGTGTCTGCACGTGTGTGTGAGTGATTGCTGCGAGCACTCAAAGTGAGGTTTTGACCTTGAAATTTTTACCAAAATCCAAAACCCCTTACCCATATTGAGCATCGATTTGCAACAAAACTCTTATCTGGTCAAGCATTTACCACACAATGGAGCATGTGAGGTATCCGTGCCCATAAATGCCTGTTCAAACCGTCCAGAGAGGAAAAAAGAGACATTAAGAGGCCTGTTGGTGGCTAATGTTCGCAACTATTACCTCACATAAGAGCTCTCCCACATTCCCATTTAGTCAATATTTCATGCATGAATAATCCAATACAAGCAAAAGTGCAATATTTCCACCAGGGCCCGGCTAGATTAGCAGAGGGGGTTTGGCACTGTCCCCCTGAGGAATCCCAGGCTTTTCCCAGGAACACAGAGCAAAAGTAATCAGACACAAGACACATCTTTCTTATCTCCGACTCACTCCTAACAAGCACATAATTGCTAATATCTTTGCTGAGCTGGAGAACGAATACCCTGGAGACTGGCTATGTATATACACCCCTGATAGAGAGATGAGGATGGGTTGCTATAGGAACAAGGAAGCCCTAATGTGGTAATGCAGGGGGCAGGAGAGCAGCACGAGAGAGAGAGAGGGAGAGAGGCCTGAAGAACTATAAACTACAGTACTTGTGTGTCCCCCTTGAACTTTTTTATGTTTTATTGTTCTACAACAGTGAATCACAGCGGATGTAATTAGACTTCTTTGAAACTGATCAACAGGGAAGACTTTTTAGTGTCAAAGTGAAAACAAATCTCTGCAATTTACACTAGATTAAGTAAAAATATGAAAAAGGGAACAAATGATCGAGTAAGTATTCACAGCCTTCACTGTGAGAAACTTTAGTCAGAGAGTTTTCAGAGGCCGTATAATAAATGAAGATCAACTGTGTGTAAAACTGTAACAGTTGAGTTTACAACTGTGTCAGGAGGGTCTAGCTAGTAAGTTTCCTGCCGAAAAGTCAAGTCAAGTCAACTTTATTTATACTGCCCAATATCACAAATTATAATTTGCCTCAAGGAGCTTTATGATCTGTACAGCATACAACACCCTCTGTCCTCGGACCCTCAATTCAGATAAGGAAAAACTCTTCCAAAACCTCCTTTAAAGGGGAAAAAACATACCAAAACTGGATCATGAAGACAAAAACATCCCTTAAAGACCCAAGACACGGTAAGTGAAAAGTACCAGTCAGGGGAAAGATACAAGAAAATCTCTGAGGCACTGAATATCCCTTAGAGTACATAAGGTCAATAGTTTTTGTAATTTTGGCTAATGTAGTGCTAGAAAGCATGCCAGAGACTCAGAAAATGAAAACAGTACTAGAGACCAAAGTTGGCCATTACACTTAAAAGGTCCTGTATGTAACATTCAGAAAATTGTTAACAATGACACCTGTGGCCGTTAAGTCAACTGCAGTCAGCATCCTGTTGCTCGCGCCTGTGCCATCATTGGCCAAAACAGTCACGTGACACCATGGATGTATTATATTAACTGGATACCGGATCCCAAGATGGCGCCTATTCAGCCTGGNAAAAGGACTTTTCTGGGCTTTGGAAAAGTTTTTACAAAGATTAAACCGCTGTGGCTTAAAAATATACAATACAAAGAGTAATAATTGACCATGTTTATAGCTGGAGGTGTCCTGTCAACAGTTTTACAGACGTCTCTTTTACAATGGTGGTCTACGGGGAAAATGCGTTTTGGGCCGCAGGGAATTTTTCGTTGCAATACCGCAAGTGGCCACTGGAAAAAATTGGAAGCAAGGCAGAGTGGCAGCGCTGTGTCCAGTTCTAATAATACATTCATGCGTGACACACACGACTGAACATGATTGACAGGCATCATGTTGATAGCTTGCTAGCCAGATTTATCAATCGTTGTTTGTCTAGCTTCCACAGAGAGGCTCAGCACCGTCAGCAGAGCTACATTAGCTGGATGAAAACGATAACGGTGAGTGAACTAGACAGAATATCATAAATAAGATGTGTTGCCTGTGTTGAGTTGTGAGTCTGTGCTGTGTACAGATTTTGCTGTGATTTAATTACAATAAACAGATCAAAATTATGCTGAAATAAATACATCAT
The DNA here is from genome assembly GCA_003416845.1 of Oplegnathus fasciatus. Lineage (NCBI taxonomy): Eukaryota > Metazoa > Chordata > Actinopteri > Centrarchiformes > Oplegnathidae > Oplegnathus > Oplegnathus fasciatus. The sequence continues at coordinate 525,258 of NTHP01000115.1, read as the reverse complement.
GATGCTGATTTGTAAAAAGTCTGAATTCATGCTCTGTCAGGTCTGTCTGCAAGACGACAAAAACAACTTTTAAAATGCTTATTTTCTGAATGGAGTTCGGCTCGATCAGAGCTATGCTATGCTAACATTGTAGCTGCTCCATCAACACTCAAAATAACATCATCTAAATTAGGCATAAATACAGCAGCGACATTATTGTTTATACACACAGATATCTACATATTGTGTAACTTGTGTGGCATTATATCTGTATAAATATGAAGTAGTATCATAGAGCTAACGTTAGCTAGTGTTGCACAATGCGCTGTAGTTCTATAGAAGTCTATCAGACTACCCTGCACGTTGAAAAATGACGCCATGACCAGCACGTTAAAAAGTGAAGCCAAGAGGTCCTGACCAAGTGTCCATATGTGACAAGTTGGGCGCATCTGTTTGATTTTCCTGGAAAAACCATCCTCAGTTCTTCACATTAAAATCAGTCTACAGGAGGCAACCGAGAAAAAAAAAGATTAAAAAAACGTTTATACATATAAAAACTTACATACAGTCCCTTTAATGCTACTTCAACCTGAGACACTTGCGTCAAGAAACTGGCCACTTATAACAAATGGTGGAAAGTTAGATTTGATAGAAAAGGCTCTGGTCTTCCAGGGAGCAGTAACGAGGATTCTGCAGAGGAAACTGATTCCCCCTTAATAAGCACACGTATATGAACATTCATCAGTAAACTGTGTTGAGTGCATCAGCAGACAAATTGTGAAAAGGTTATAATGCCCACGCTGTACACCTGCATGAATATGAAATGTATTCAAACATTTATTGGGTTTTCAAACATCTGCATATAATTTAAGTTATGATGTAGTTTAAATTTCTGCATCCCACCCACTCCATCTCCCGGAGGCAAGCAGACGAGCAGAAACAAACTAACCCAATGTCTCAGAGCGATCGTATAATTGTCTTGACATTCCAATATTAAAATATAGCAAAAGCAGAAAAAAAGGGATTCTACAATGATTTGACAAATTTGTGGTTATCAGTCTCAGGCGTTTAGCTAGATTTCTTGGAGTATAATCATTTTCATAGTAGTCTAAGAATGGCTGTCGTACTTTATGAAATTTATTAAAGCCTTCCTTTTTTTAAGCTCTTCCAACTCAAATCAACCATCACCTCATCCACCCAAGGTGCTAAGCATACGAGGAGCCGTAATTTCCAATTATACAGAATGAACGTCTTGCTGAAAGAGATGAGAAGGCCACAGAATCAGTCTGGGCTCCAGAGCGATTCAAATCACTACGTGTCACATCAAAATACCACCAAACTCTGCGTGAATATGATTGGACGTCACGACAAAACATCAATGAATCCCAATTATGAAGCCTGGTGGTGGTGGAAGCATCATGCTGTGACTTGGGAGATCTGAGATTTTTGCACAAATAGCAATAAAATATTATGTATTGTTATAAATTAAACTACCTAACAGTTTATACAAGCACAGCTGAAATGATTGGTCAATTAATCGACTGACAGAAAATTTACTGGCAACTATTTTGATAATCATTTAAGTCATTTTTCATGCAAAAACATTTCATAGTCCCAGCTTCACAAATTTGAGGATTTGCTGCTATTTATCTTAATTATTTTAATCATTTTAATTTATTTTAAATAATTTTGAGGTTTGGACTGTTGGTTCGACAAAACAAACATTGAGAAGGGGTCACGTTGGGCTCTGGGTAATTGTGACGGCATTTCTATCTTGTTTTTTAGAATTTTTACAAACCAAACAATCAACCAATTAATAGAGAAAATAATCAGGAGATTAATCCATAATGAAAACAATCATAAGTTGCATTCCTCAACAAAATAGTTCAAAATGAGCTCCACCTCAGCCAACTACAACAGTAAAATCCTGCTTTTACATTAATGCATGAGTAACGATAATCTAATGATATTATAATATATAATAGTATAACAGTCACAGGGGCCATTTGTCTGAATTAAGTACTTTTACTTTTAACCATTTTACTTAAAGTCATAATCTCGAAGATTTTCATTTAAATAAACGTCTGTTAAGTCACTATCTATCACCGAATGATGCAACACAATGGTATATGAGCCTATGGCCCACTGATGAAAGCCTTTGCATTTGCAGTATTACGAACTGGGTGTCGGGAGCGACTTTCCTGGAAAAATCACAAGCAGTGCACAATTAGACTCTCCTGTGTGTGAAGCGGCGTACTGTTGTCTGTCCTAGCGTAGTGAGTAAACGGTTATCATGGCCTAACAAACAAAGAAAAGTTTGATGACTACAGACGATGAAATTGAAACTGAAAGTTAAGTGAGGTCCAAAAACACACCTGCAATTACGATTATCGCCTTATCTTTAAGTAAAAGATCTGAATATTTCCTACACGCGTCTATTGTTTTTCCAACCTACTTTAGATGAAACTGCACTCACTTCCGTATGACGAAAGCCTTGATGACTGCGTTCCCATGGAAACTGCGCTCACCGGCAGGCTGTAAAAATGTGTATGAGAAGCATGAATTAACGTTAGACTATTAGATGTAACCTAAAACCGTGGCGAATTAACATGAACAGATCTGCCTAACTGGGATCATCAGTCATCTTTCAAAAGCGCTATTGTCTAAGGTACTGTAGCTGCCGTCGAGGCTTTCGTCATACGGAAGTGGGTGCGGTTTCACCTAAAGAAGGTTGGAAAACGATCGACGCTTCCTCCACCACTGGTCAAAACTTAAAAACACGAGTATTAATATCCTGGAGTGGTCAAGTCAAAGTCCAGGCTTTAGTCCGATCCAGAATAACCTGAATTTGCTCTTGACCTGAATGGAGTGAATATTCATGCAACTACTTATTTTGTGTTTAATATTTGTACTTAATTAAAATCAAATAGTAGTTATTTATGTTCACTTTGACATTCTTTTAGTTGTCTTTTTAGTTGATCAGTGTCAAAAAAAAAGCTTAATTACCCATACTGTGATTCTGTGTTGTACAATAATAAAACAAGAAAACGTCCACGGGGAATGTAAGTCGCAGTTCAACAGCAGAGTTTGGGAAAGAGTGATAGACAGCCGGTAATTAGGGGGGCAGAAATAGAAACAAAGTGAGCTGGAGAAAAGCAGTGAGAAGGAGTGACAAAGACAGACACCTCAACTTTGTAAAAAAAAAAAGGAGCTCTGAAAATACATATCCCTATTAATATTATTAATATCATACTCACAGTTCTTCACTTCCACAGGGGGTGCTCCACATGTACAAGCTTTTTCTTATGAAACTCATTTGTCAAGTCATCAAAATGCATCAGTGAGGCTTTTATTGAATTGAAAGACTGTATCGTTCTTACACTGCATTACTGGATTACCAGCCAGCTATCAGTAATGTCAGCTTTTGTACTGCGACATGAGGAAAAACCGAGGCCATAACTTATGTGTGTCACATTATGTTGGCCGAGCTCTAATCATTCTTTGATGCCAGAGGCGCTTCGTTCAGCCTCCCCCTCTGTGTCTTTATCTGTCTCTCTCTTACTCTGTCTATCTCTCTTTGCCTGTGTGTGTTTGTCTCTATCTTCTGCTCTTTATCTCCCATTTTCCTCTACTCTGTCTCTCTGTAATGGTATTTCAATAGGACAGATAGCCACAGGAATCCAATACGCAGACCGTCTAATTGAGTCTTTAATAGGTTGTCTGATGTCTGCTTGCTGCTAGTTCACACTGAGAGAGACGGAGAGACGGAGTCACTCTTCAAACAACACACCACCGCCAGCTGAACTTGTCTTGAAAGGTCACTCTACATGGCTGGATCAACAGCATTAACATGTCTTTTGTTTCTTTTATCATCCAATGTAGAGAAAATGTTGTGGTAATCTTTCTGGTTCTTCTTAGAGACGCACAGTCAGGCTGACTGAGAGTCGATCAGAGGACCTGCTCATTAGAGCGGCGTTCTCTCCTTCAAGTTTTGGTGTACTGATTTATATTTTACTCCCGTGTGATAGTCTCGACAAACACAAAGTTAGAAAGAGAAGTTATAAATACTGTACTTTCATTACAGCAGTTTAATCTCAAAATGAAACTTTTGTCTTTTAAGACGACTGACATCTACTCTGATAAAAAAGAATATCTCTCAAGTTAATATTTAAAGTTTAAAGTGAACTTCTGAGCTGACTTGAGCTCTAAATAACCCCTTCTTTAACTCATTCACTACTCCCTATATAATAGACTATCATTTCGCACAATGGTAAATAGTGTAGTCATTCTATTGTGGGCATTGAGCACTTTATAATGGATATATTTCACCCTCAGAATTGGGATGCTCAAATAAAAAGGCAGAGGGTAAATATAGTGCACTCTATCGTAGATACTGTGATTTCTAACACAGCCTTTATCTCCAAAAAGGAGTTTTAGAATAACATGTTTCTTTTAGTTTATTGTTTATCAAGCTAGCCATCATACTAGCTGCCTGAGGCTAATGTTTTGCTAATACAACGTTCTGTTAAATCTTGAGTTGTAAAATGGGAGGAGCAGCTGTTTTTTCCCCCATTTCAAATCTTTGTCATCATATCTTCAGTGTTACTTAAACCACTCTATGGAGTTTTAACTGGTTATGAAACAGTCTCAGTTTAATACTGATGCCTCTATATGACCCACATAAGCAAGTGAGACCAACAGCGAGAAGATGGCTATTTCTTTTAGTTTCTAATAGTCATTCTTAAAGCCTGCCATGGGTCGTATTTTCCGCGAAATCAGACGAAACGGCGCTGGGGTTTGCTCTGGCTGAATTCGAGTTGCTTTAGCCGCTAAATGAAGGTCTGTCTCCGGAGCTGCCACCCGCTCTCCTCCCGGGGAAGTAGTCTCCTTGCAGCGGGGAGTGACACGGAGGGAACATGTAACCTAACGTTAGGTGAAACACTACCGCCTTTGTCCACAGGGACCGCCAAAATCAACACAAAATTAAAAGTTCCTTAGAGCTGCTTTAACATAGAAAAATGGGAGTCTTCAGGATAAAGGATAATGATCCTATGGGTGAATGTAATGCTCATCAGTTTTAATTATTTCAACTTTGTTTCTAAAAATCATGTTTTGTTTCCATTAGTTTGGCATGGTGGACAGGTCTAAATGAGAGTAAAATACCCATGAGGCTCGGCCGCCGTTGGCAGTCAGAGACTTGAATCAGAGCGGTAGCTGTCATTTCAGTTGGGAACAAAACAGGGCGCCGTAGTTGCCGAATTCATCCAAAATCTACCCAGAATTCAAAAGTATACTGATTAAAGTTGCAGATTATAGATAATCTTTAGCTTTCACCTGCCGTTAGCGCCGCACATAACTGCATTTTAAGCTCTGTGATTGGATGTTTCTTGCCGAAATGCACCTTTGGAGATGTAGTTAACGTTTTTATGTTCACAGGCTTGTATCTTGGCGCTTTTATGAAAGAACAGTTGTTAATCTTTTATACTGATGATTCAACAAGGAGAGTTTCATGCTGATCCAAGCTCTAGAAGAGCTCCAACTGTGAGTTACCTAACATGTAGAAAATTAATGGGACTTTTACTTCCTGAACCAGGGATGTTCAAAATAGCTCTTCCCACCTTGCAACTCTATTTACTGTTGGGATAACTGTTATTTATTTTACTCTTTTTGCTTTTACTCTTGTGGAGGATGTGTATGTTTACTACATTAACTGCTGTGTTGTACGTTCTATGGGGATGTAAAAGCCTGAAGTTTTCTGGTAAACAAACAAAGTTATGTTTATATTCAGTGTTACTCACCAAAATGTGTTGTGCATCCTTGAGCTCTGACCAATGTGTTTTAGTATTTTAAATCTAGCATTTTCTACGTCCATGTGTACTGGCTTGCAGTCTTCTTCTTCGCTGCCTCCACAGGTAACCTTTAATGTTGATCTTTCACTGATGATACTTCGTTTATTCCTGTCATTCAGGACGGAGTAAATAATTTGTCAGTCTTTACTTGTGTGAATCCAGTTTTAATTAATTAATCAACTTAATTAAACACGCTTATTCATAGTATTTTCTTATTTGCAGTCAAATAAAAGTCAGAATTGTTTTCAAAAAAGTGTCACTGCATCGCTGTGCACCTACACACATAATGAGTGAAGAAGAAAAGGAATAAGTAAGTTTTAATGGTAGTTATGTAAATGTGTAACTGTAAAATGTAGTGGAAATTAAATAAATTTAAGCATTCTTGACCTTGGAAACAGTAGTTTGATAAATCAATCCCAACCCAGCTTTTTCCAGAGCTTTATCTTCAGCTGTGGATGGAGTTTGCTCTGTTGTCAGTTTTGCGTGTATCACTTGGTTTGTAAATACATTATAGAGCTGTTGGTTACATCCCAGATAGAAACTGAGCAGCTCAAAAAACAAAACAAACGCCAGCAGAAATAAAAAACGGAAATGGCCACACAAAACTAATGGGAGAACATCACTCTTTTCATAGAGAGAATTACCTACAGGACCCGTTTTGTCCCATTTTATAGAGAGTCCAAGAATCCAGACAGATATATCTTATGCTTGTTATATAATGAGGATGACTGCGAGTGGATGATTCAGGTTTCCAGTCTGTTATAAAAGAATGCTTGTATATGCTTGTTTGTTTCTTTGGATGGCTCAGAGATTACACTCTCTCCTGCCTGTTTGGATCATTACTGATATTGTTTAAATCAGTGCAGTGTTGCGTCTTTTGCCTAATGATGAAGACTGCTTGTGGCGAGTAAAAAAGGTGAATACAGTTCCTACATAACAGCTGTAATAAATAACAGCTGTTTGAAAGGATTTGAAGACTGTTTGTGGCTCAACATCTCTTTTATATGTAGATTTGTATATGAGTGCATGTTCACGTGCAAATGGATGTATGTCAAGCTTTGTGTATGTGTACGAGTATGTGCGTGCTAACCAGCGCTGCAGGGCCGTGACTATATTCTATCTGCATAACGGTGGGATAATTAACATCTTCACCTGGCTCCTGGTTTGCTCGTTTAAAAAGCCTAATTAATCACAGGGACAACGTTGGGACTGGAGTCAGAGCCACCGAGCGTGAAATTACCTTTCTCGGAGACTGGGCTCAAACGTCCATAAACAGTGATCCTGCCAGCCTACCCTCTGTACCCCGACTCTGCCGTTCTTTATCTCACACTATACACTGCCTTGGAAGGCGGGAGCGGGGAGAACAAGAGCAAGAAAGGCCAGCAGAGGTGGGAGACAATATAGACAAATAGAAACAAAGCAGGAGATCCGAGGGAGAGGAGCTGGGTTCCTTTGTGATGTCCCACCGCGCGGGCAGAGTGATGGTCCTGCTCTGCTGCCTTAAAAATAAAATTAGCTGGTGGGCCAGGTATCTGGAACACCTACTCCGAGTGAGCTCTCTGGCCAAATCGATAACTTTGAACTTTCCAACAGAAACTCTTTACATCAATAGATGTGCGCTATCATATCCCGCTGCCTGTGTTGCAGCAGCGGTTCTGGGAGTAGCTTGTATGAATCATTCAGGACACCCACTCTCCTATCCTCTCCCTCTCTACCTACCTGCCCACCCGGCAACCCCCCCACCCCCATCCCCCGCCCACTATGAGCCGCCGTCAGCATCAACCGTCTTTGTACTTAACCTCACACATAACAGCTAACTCGTATATCAATGTTGTGTTGAGACAGCAGAGAAGGGATACGTGCCTATTTCTGGCTCAGTAGGAGTGGATGATGGCCGCTTTGTGTGTGTGTTTGTTGAACTCGATGGAGGTGTATGTTTCGTGAACGCTGTGGAAGCGCTGTCTGTATATTCAGATCTCTGACACTGAGTCACGTGACTGTACATGTATGAAAACAATAACATTAGTCTCCTGCCACATATGTGTTAATATTAGTTACATTATTTGGGTTTCATATCCTTGGTTTTTAAACATATGAGCTTTATCTCAGTTAATAAATGTTGATTTATTGAGGATTTAGCTATTAGCTGAGTCACATCAGCTGGACCCCAGCCTTCTGTTCGTAATTCTGGCCTTGTGAGAATACAAAGAGAGGTGAGACTTTGCTCATGCCCACATTTGCAGTCGAAGTGATGCTGTGGAGGGAGTTTATTTCAGGGATTTCCTTTCACGTAAGCATGCTTGTCGGTGGGAATTTCAGTCATTTAAAGGCGTCAGTGTGCTTCAAACAAAGTGCTTGTCAGATCAAGATCAACAGCGTCTGAAACCCACCAACCACCCACACCTTTCCGATATCGGTATTGGCACAGTTTGTCCGGCAATTTTTTTTCCAAAACCAAAAACACAAGTTGTGCTGAGGTGAGAAAGTATGCAGGATCTCCGTCTCTCCCAAGCTGTTGATTTCATTCTTTACAAAACTACTTCCATCACTTTTTGGTGAGTACAACATCATGAATGCCTCTGAGGAGAAACTATGCGTGAGAGAAAGTGTGCGCCATTATCTCCATTCATACAATTCATTGTGTCTTGCCACTCTCTATGACCACAGGCCTTCAAGAATGTCCTTTCGGAGCAGCTATAAACATTTTAGCCTTTAGGCGTGTTTGAGAGGCGCTTTGTACAAACTAGTTTGTTTGAAGCATACAGAGTTTTATTAACAGAGGTCCAAAGGAGGGTTGTCATCTTACTGTTTCGAAAGTCGCTGCACCTACTCAGTGGAAGCTGGAGCCAAGTGCATTGATTGAGAGTAATCTTAATTTATTAGACGAGCTGGAAGCAGTAGTATATCGCTTCGCTGATCACCTTTTTAGCATTTCATTGAGCATTTTATGTCTTCATTAGAGAGCCAATAGTAGAGAGATGGCAGGAAATGAGAGATGGGGAATGACGTGCAACAGCGGCCCACGGCCGGACCCTAACCGAGGATGTTGAGGCTCATCATTAAACCCCGTCGTTTTGAACATTTAACTGCGTGTTTTTACATTTCAACATCGACTTCACTGTGTTTCTGCAAGTATGATTGCACATGTCTTGTGTTTAATATTCTTGGGCTGAGCGGGTAAAAAGTTGATCTTGCTGGAAGGTTTCCAGCGCTGGTCAGGTCATGTCCAGTGCATCGAGTTCGACTTTTGTTTTGGAATTATTTTTACACGATTACCGGATGTTTTGAGAGGATGTCGAGACAATTGTTATTCAACAGCAAAGCTTGCTGGGTAGATACTCAAGAATCCTTTTGGCATCTGTGTGTGTGAGGAAAGTAAAAAAATATTTGAAACTCGCAGACACACACACACACTAAGAGATACCATGCAGCATACATTTGTGCCAACACAACACACTCCATGACACACACATACATAGTTGCAGAAAAATGTTGCTTCAGGTCAGAGGGAACTAACATTTCCAATCTTGTGTACAAACTTGTGATGAGCAGTGTGTTTTGCTGGTCCTGTGGGAACCGGCACAGATAATTAAATTGGTTTCATAAACTTGTGTTACAACATACTGGGCGACTGGGAGCTCAGAGTAAACAAATATTTAAATGATTACATCCAGACGTCGACATTCCCAGGTAATCCACATGGAATAATCATGTGTATATGCCTGCATGTGCATATATATGTGCGCAGTCGTGTGTGCATGTGTATTCAAGCGAGTGTGACTGTGTGTGCCTGTTTGTTTTTTTTGAGAGGAGAAGGCATACGTCTGCTGCTGCTGCTGCTGCTGCTGCTGGTGAGTTCCCAGGGAAATCAGAGCACATACAGAAAGAGAAAGAGGGAGGGTGGGAGGAGGATACAAATAAATAAATTTGTTGAGAAAGGGAGGGGAGCGGGAAAAAAGAATTAGGAGAGAGGAGGGCAAGGCAGTGAGAAGGAAAAGGGAAAAGAAAGGCAGAGTTTCAGGGAGTAAAATGTTGACGCCAGGCTGCTCGCTGGCAGCTGACAGACGGAGAATGTGGGCTGGTTTCTGGGTTGCAATCAAATCCCTATAAACAGAGTGATCATTCACTCTGCCTAAACTCCGCTGCATTACTGCCAACCAGCGAGGACACACACTAGCACTTTCTCACACACACACACACACACACATGCAGTTGTGACAACAGATAGGTAAGGTTCACAGCAGGGTTTGTAGTCTGTGCACGTTGGAAATCTTTGCACACGTATCGAATATGCATAAATAAATCCTATATCCATAAATGGACTCACACAGAGAGAGAGAGAGTAGAAAGTGACGAGTAGAGGAAGTAAGTGACAAGAAATATAAGAAAGAGACAGGAAGGTGTTGGAAATGAAAGAGATTACATTTAATCCCTGTATTCCCCTGGGGGTCAAGAGTGCTCCAGTGTGTCTGGCTTTTACGAAAGGTTTCACTGTATAGAACGACGCGATATTTCAGAGGTGATGTAGGAGTTGTGACTTTGTTGTTGTTAATGTCTGATAAGCTGCTTAGCAATATAATATTCAGAGAAATATTCAAAACTTTGCAGGCAGGCGGTTTAGAATAACAGGATAAGTGGAGAACTTTTGCACCCCAAGGATGGAATTTACCTTTTGATCTCAGTAAGTGGTGACAAACACCTGGGTGTGTGTGTCTGCACGCGCGCTTTAAAAACAATCACGTTTTCTTTTCTGTTTGCACAGTCCCCAAAAAAAAAAAAAAAATCATTGGGCTGCACGTCAGAGCCGATCAAGAATTTCTTCCATCTCAGTCTGGACCAATAAGCTGGAAGCTTACCTGTGCACTTACTCCACTCAGGGGGAGAATCAGCGAGCATGGAAACACCAAGTCAGGGAAAAGAAAAACTCTCATTGACTTCACATGCTTCTTAATGCGTCTGCCTCAAGGTCCTGCTGTCCTCGACCAGCTGCACGCTTTCTCCCTGCTGCCACCAGAGGCTGATACAGCGACTGTACAGTGAAGAAATGGTTTTGTTTTCTACACATGTGCCACAGGTAGCTGCTCGTGTGAATGCTTGCTCCTGGAGTAAAAAATTGATTGTCTGACTGATACCAGTAGGCTAATGATGTGTCGGTCGCGAATGAGTCGGTTCTATGAGTGAACGATGTGAGCCGGCTCCCGTCTGAGAGCCAATTTATTTGTTTTCCTTTTTCTTTTGTAAATTAATAGAAGACTGAATAATAGGATGATTCTATAACATATTTGTTAAATATGATCCAGAAACTTCTCACTTTGGTAATAACATTAAGAGCCAAGCATGGTGAGACTTTTGTATGTTGCGCCGGTCGCCCCCCCTCCTTGGAGGGCACATTTAAATGGCGGAAAAAGAAATGCATGACGAGATACAACTAAAAAGTTGGATGCTGCTGCTTTGCACATTGTAATTTATTTTTTATTTGTTATATGGCACACTGTGTTCCTTTTGTGTTACTTTTGTGTTTTGGATAGTTCAATATAAATAAAACGTTCAATACACAGGTGTGACAGTGTTTGTTGTTTGTACATTATTTCAGGTTTTTATACATAATGTAAAATTATGGTATTCTGGAAATTATTGGGTTTAATATCTGAGGGTCATCTGAGGGTAATATGAGGGTTTAAGGACAGAGGGTGTCGTATGCTGTACAGATTGTAAAGTCCCTTGAGGCAAATTGTAATTTGTGATATTGGGCTAAATGAAGAGCCGTTTGGGAGCCCAAAGAGCCGGTTCTTATTGCTGAGCTGAGCCAAATGTTCTGGCTCGCTAAAGAGAGCCGGAAATCCCGTCACTACAGTAGGCTCAGCTTGTCTCAAAGGCTTCTTGTTTCTAGCCGGCGACCAGCTGAAATTAAACAGTCAATATATATGCCCAGACAAGTTTAACATGAAGGTCCTTTTTGATTCAAAATATTGCCTGATTGTCAATAAAACATGCTAGCTGTGAGCTTCAGATGACTTTTTCAACACACCTGCCTCTCAAGACTTTTTCCTCAAGGACATTTTGTACGCTCTGATTGATTGACAGACCTTGGCCCGCTCCTCACGTCAACAGTGACACCTCCGCCATGAGGTCAGTCCGACATCTGCTCTTATTCAGCGAGAGCCACCACCATGGCAGAGTACAAAAAAAACCATATCATCTTTACAAAAAGCAGCACTTGCAGAAAGAAAGAAACCCCCCTCTCCTCTCTCTGCGAGTCTGAGAGTCTCAGTTAAAAGATAAAGAATTCTGGGATGTGGATTCGGGTGGGTCCATCCGTCTCGCTGTCTTTGGGCGCTGCAATGACAACGCCTCCATTGTCACAGCTGAGAAATGGTTTCCCACTATTTGCATTTTTATTGATGCTCCAAATTGCAAATAGCTTTCCCCTCCTTCTGTCTTTGTCTTTGCGTTAAGGAGAAAAAAACCCTCATTTGTTCAAGCAGACCCTATATAAATCACTATAGCAGAGTGAAGTGAACTGAACTCATCTTTGAATAAAACATCAGGTTGCAGACAGAGCACACTGGAAACAGTTCTATCTCTCTTTTTTTTTGCTCTTTGAAATTTCCTGTATTCTGCAGAGCTGGGAATGAACGCTGAAGTAAAAAAAAAACACACAGTGCTGACACAGATTGCATTCAGGTTTTTGAGTTCTTCTGTTAACTCGGAGTCAAGAACATGCAACATATACTACATTTAAAAAAGGGCAAAACAGTAATTGGTCAGACACATTGATTACCTGGCTGTTTGCTCCACAAGTACAATATGGATTGGGCCATTACCACGGTCACTACCCTGTGGTAACAAACAACAGTATCTGCACTCTATATGAGAGCGCAATTACTTATCAGTCAGTGAATTACTGTGAAATCCGAGTCACACACCTCTCTCTCTCTTTTCCTCTTGTCTCACTTGCTTTCAAAATGAGCGACTGCGAGCAGATGAAATTTCATTGTTTATGTATTTATTCATTGTGAAGCAGGGATTACTGACTTTACAAGGTCATTCAAACAGATGAGTGAATACTCTATTGACTGAAATGTAAATATGGTCTCATACTGGGCTCCAGTCACACAGCTAGAGGTACAGCAGCTGTCTTCAGTGTCCTTCATTGTCAGCCAGCGGAGCAAAAGTGTTTTCCTTAAACTGCTGATTAAGTTGCTCCAGCCTCCATCAGGGTCTGGGGATCTTGGGAAATGGAAAACCAGAAAATGAGATGTTGATATTGATTGTACAATCTAAAACAGAGGGCACCTTTCAGTTTATATTATATTAACTGACAGCCATACAATAACCCCTTTTACACCTGTAACCTTCGTTGGAAATATTATGGAAATCCTCTGTAAAAACATCATGTTTGAATGTGAAATGAGCAAAAAACTGGTGCCAGGGAATGCTTGTTATCATTTATGGACCATTTCCTTATACTTTTTTTCCTTCCATAGATCGATAATAATCTCAAATTTATTGTTTATTTATTTTCTTTGTCAGGTTAAGTTTCTTTTCTGCAGCCATGGGTTATAGGTGTCGAGTATAAAGGTTTCTTTTTAAAATCTCTACATTGTTTCTATATATACATTTCTATATATCTTGTTTTACATTTTATGGATTTTCTTTGCTTTTATTAATTGTTTTTACTGGAAAGCACACTGAAAGTTCGTGTTGAAAGGTGCTATATAAATAAAGTTATTATTATATTGTAAAGGCCCAAGA
>NTHP01000115.1:493935-511669 GCA_003416845.1 Oplegnathus fasciatus | reverse complement strand
CAAAAATATTTTCAATAAGGACCAAGGCGTAAAGGGTAAGGCTGGTGATATTCTATATTTATGTTATCGTCAACAAATCCCATGAAAATGGGAGAAGATATCACAAATATATACTTTACAATTTTTAGGAAAGACTAAATAATCCCACAAAGCAGCTGGGCACTGTAGTTTTTGAGCAAATGTCACTCAAAGAGGTGTATATAAAGTATTTGCTGGGGACTATTTCCAGCTGTGCATTTGGTGCATTAGTGAGTTTTCACGGCAGCAGGAAGTTGTATGTGGGATCGACTCAAAGTAAACTACATGTCACAGGAACATGTCACCCAGTGCAACAGTGTGGCTCACTCTTGTGCTTTTTTAAAGGTTTTTAGACAACAACGGAGCTCTGTTGCAGAGAGGAATAAGTTATACTTAGCTTTGTAATTATAAAGGAAATATTTATAAGCAGGATCAATATTTGGGTTTGGTGTATGATAGTACAGGCTGTATGCATGCAGAAGAGATGTGTTCATGACAAAACAGCTGGCCTCAGCTGCATACATGAATCGGAAAAAATCTGAGCTGATCACGAAACTGAAAAACCTCACTTTGAAGTTACTTTTCAAAATAATGTCCACCATGTCGACATGTAGGATTGAAATGCAGGTGTCAGAGGTGAAAACAAGTGATAACGTTGTTATTACTGTGTATGAAAGGGGCTATTGAGAGCGGTTCAGAGTGACAAACAAACACGGCTATCCTCCCTGTCTCCTTTTCTCTGATCCATCCATCCATCCTCTCGGCTCCGCTCCCCCCCAACGGTGTTCGGTCAAATCCTGCTAAGCTCCTCATCTCTTCATCACATGCATCTTTCTTCTCCTTTATCATCCCTTTGACATCTGCACAGAGGGCGTAAAATGGAGTCATCTGTCTGTCTGTCAGAGTGAAAGGTCATTAGCCGGTGAGGGGGAGAGGGCAGGACGGGAGGAAGGTCACCTCAAGGTAATTATGAAGTGACCAGGCACACGGCAGCTTTAAAAATGTATTTTAAAGACAAACAATGTAATACCATCATTCTTTCTAAGATTAATTTATATTTGAGACTGTGAAGGATTTCAGCAGAAATTATTCTCTGTTTCAAGTCATAGTTTAACACCAAGTTAATTGAATTTAAGGCTAAAGTTGTCACATTTTAGATGACAATTCAGCATAGTTATACTTCCTTGGATCTGACATCCACCAGATCACCAGATAATTTGTTGACGCTATATTATCTTTGGTAGTGAAAAGATTGTTTAAGTCAGCTACATTTTTGGCTCAAACTTTGTATCTCGCAGTGTATGAAAGTATCTTAAAAGTATTTTTATTGCAAACTAAGACAGAGAATCAATCTTTCTGCTGTTGAGAAATCCACAAAGTCCATTTAGTTGCAGTTTGGCGCATCAGCATCAATTTTTTTGATCACTTCATAGATTTATCCTCCATGTTTGCTTAAAAGCACACAATGATATATGATCGAAAGCTCCAGAACAGCTACTAAACGGACCATGTGGTGAGATTCTTTTCTTAACTGCTGTTTCTAAGGACAAGAATGAGCCGTGATCCTCGGTTTTTAAGCCAAAATGGACGAGAAGTCTTTAAAGTGATCTGAAGTGAAATGTATGGGTTGCTAAGGGCGATCTGTGAACCTGTAAACAGGCTCATAAACAACGTCCGACACCAACGAAATATGAGGGAAAGAGCTTTTTTAAAAAACGGTTTCTATAAGGTTATTTCTATCCACTACTGTTATGCAAATATTAGCAGTTTGTTCATCGAGATGAACAGTTAATTCTCCAGCCAGGTGCCATTAAACCATTGCAGAAGAAGACTTACTTGGTCGCATTTTGTTTTTATCAATACACTACCTTTTCCTCCTCAACCAAGTGTAAGAACGATTTTGCAATATTCTGACTTTTTCTTAAATTTCTGGTGTTTCCACAGCCTTTTTTTTATGCACAACAAAAACAGGTGGATGGAAACACACTTACTGTCTAGAATAAGTACAAAGACACCTTCAATCATTGTTTATGGCAGAAAAAATATGTGGAAGTGACACAATTTGTATTCACTCTGCAACCTCTCCTCAGTATTCATGGACAGTTTGGTGTGGGTGATATCACATATTTGTTCTGTATTATACCTCAAATACAAACCCTCATTGAAATGGAATGAAATGGCTCGTTGGAGTGACAACATCGGCAGATTCTGCTCGCACCTGATAAAAACTTTGCCTCCTCTACAAAGAGGATCAGCATGATTCCCTTGAGTGAGAGAATGTTGAATTCGGACCCAACATGTGCAGAGCACTTCTGACATATTCACGCTTACATGGATAAATGCGTTTCGTAACCAGTAAACCATCTGTTTGAGAAAACGCCAGATAAATAGTAGGTAAACAGTGGATGTGACACTGTAAAAATGAATTGAATCAAGACAGATCGGGGAGAGCAGAGCAGACAGTGAGTTAGTTGGATAATTGGTCTGCAAGGTAGAAAAGAGGAGGTGGTGTTGAATAAGAGAACAAAGGTAGAGAGCTGAGAAAAGGTGGGGAGCAGTGAGAGGAAGTGAGGTGAGGAGAATTGAAAAGAAAGAACGGGGGGGAAGTGCATAGATGAGTTCACGGACAGCTGGCTGATGAAGGGTGAGCGGGTAAAGAGTGGGAGGGGTGATTCCTAATCTTGTTGTTTTTCTGCCTATGATGTCTCCTGTCGAACCCGGTTTGCCCCACGCTTGTCTGAGTCCACAAACACAGCACGCCACTCTCTTTCCCATGCAACTCAGCACTATGTCAACCTGCGCCGTCTCAGCCCTGTTCACACAAAGGATCACACTCACTGAGAGGCTTGACACACATGCAAACGCACACATGTGCACACACACACACACACACAGACACGGTCAAACCTGCAACACCAGCAACTTTTCCACTTTTTATGCAGCAACACAACCTGATAGAAGCAGAAGTTGTGATTGCTTACTTCCAGTGTTTGTGATCCAGGAGGAGCGAGAGAGAATAAAGAAATTAAGATTTACTGGGCAGATAACACGAGGGAATCTGAGTATGTGGACTCCCGAGAAAGGCCTTATCAGCATTCACTATCCTCTATTGCATTCAGCAGGGGAAAGGCACTTGGAGATGTAAGGTGCATCATTATCATTATTACCACAACAACAGCCCCTCCTACTGGTGGGCAACAGAACAGCTGGTGAGCTTATGGTCTCAAAATAAATCCACAGGTGTCGGAGTGTGATGCTGTGTTAGGATGAGGCAGAGGACGGGAGCAACAATAGTTTTTTTGTGAGAACTATTCAATATGAATATGTAACACTCCCTTAATGGGATTTTAAGGGGATCATTTATTTATTTAGGGGTACTGTAAATTCATTGATTGTAGTAAGGTATACAGTGGTATTAATGGTATTAATGGATTATATGCATGGTTTAAGGGTTTTTAAGGGGTAAAAACCCCTTAAAATTGATCAAAAAACAAACAGCAACAACAAACAACCAAAAGCCCTGAATATACCTTAACTGACGTATAAATTAAAAGACAATTTTAATGGTTATTGGTCAACTGGTCTGTTTATATCCCTTGAAAACCTCTTAAACTGTGCATATAATCCATTAAAAATACCTTATTTTTTATAATACATTAATTTATCCATTAATTATCCCCATGTTCTGCGTGAAACCCTGAATTGGTACCTGAATTGAGAAATTACCTTTTAAGGGTACATTTAATGTTATTTTGTAAATTTCAAGGGCTTAAAAAAGCCTTAAACTGTGCATATAAGCCATTAAAATACATACAATGTATAAATTTACCCAAGGATTCAGTGGTTTAAAGGTTTATTTCTCACATACGCAAACAATATGTAGTGAAATACAATGTGGCATGCTCTCTGCTAACAGACAAGTGTGACAAATTATTTTTAAAAAAGTAATGTAAAGGATCAATATTCAGGATTAAAAAAATCATAAATAAACGTAAAAATGTAAAATGTAAATTTTAGGGCAGGCTATACAAAAACATATGGACATGAGTCCAATTAATAAAACATTTATTTATAATTAGAAAACCATTAACCCCAACTTTGAGGCATACATACCAGAGTACTGTTTGAAATACAAATCTCTTAAAAATATAATTAATTTTTACCTGAAAATATTTCAGAAATTAACATAAATTAAAATCCCAACAATTCCAAATTATTTCCTACACTAAAACCTCAAATATTATTACCTTTCGACTATTTATTGTGAAATATTAGACAAACAGCAATAAATTGAGCAATTAACGTAACAAAAATGTATACAGAAATACATTACACTATAAATAACTCAATGATAACTAATTAGACTATTAATGACGTAATCATGAACCTATTTAGAGTAAGAGTGTAAAAAAGCAGCAATGCACTAAATTCAAAGGTGTTTCTATTATTTTGTCCACTTACATACAGGAGGGGACAGAATATTAGAAAAATCTTCACTTGATTAAATACAGCCAATTATGTGTAAATTAAGGGTGTTAATGAAATCAACATAGGACAGAAGAGTGAACAGCACGTCACACGTCTCAGTTCAGTTTCAGGTTGAATAAAGAAACCAAAGGAAGCAACAGGGCTTCAAATGACTTCACTAATTAAAAGTAGAAACACACTAGTCTGAGGAACCACCAGTCATGTCAGTGTGACCTCAGCATCAGTGGAAATATATAACAAATAAAACAAGCCCATCGGGAAAAGCGGCGGCGGTTAAATTACATCACCAATCAATAAGACACTCACACCTGAGTCCAAACGAGCCATCATGGAAAACTATGAGGGGGAGGAGAGCCGTTATCTCTTCACTCATGCTACGACTGGCAATGTGTTTCTTTCCCTCCCTTTCACCGTTATTGATTTTGTCATCCAGCAGACTGAGACATCAGACTCAGGAACGAGCAAAATTTCAATCTGTCTGGTTAAGCAGATGCTCCAGTTAATACAGAGAGGGCATTAACAGGAAGTCACAGAAAACTCAAGACAGGAGGAAAATATCCAACAAGTAGACTGATGCTTCTGATGCTCACCTGCACGCCATAAACATCATAACAAAAGGAATGAGCTTCAGATATTACATGTGCTGCATATAAGAAGCACCAAATAGGCCACTAATGATACTCTGTAAAGGGTTTGTAAGCAGTGGTGGAATGTAACTAAGTACATGTACTCAAGTACTGTACTTAAAGTTATAATCTTGAAGATTGTCATTTGAATAAACGCCTGTTAAGTCACTATCTATCGCTGAATGATGCAACACAATGGTGATTGAGCCTGTGGCCCACTGATAAAAGCCCTTGCATTTGCAGTATTACGACCTGGGTGTCGGTGGCGACTTTCAGGGAAAAATCACAAGCGGCGCACAGTTAGGCTTTTAACAAGGCTTTTAATGCAACAGACTCGCTCTTCAGCTCACCTGTGTGTGAAGCAGCGTGCTGTTTTTTACAGTCTCTGCTAGCGTTGCGAGTAAACGGCCAAACAAACAAAGAAAAGATCGATGTCTACAGACGAGGAAACTGAAACTGAAGTGAGGTCCAAAAACACACCTGCAATTATCACTTATCGCCATAGGTGCTGCGAAAGACAAAGAAATGTAAATCTTCAAGATTATAACTTTAAACATCTACAGCAGTAAAATGCAACATACACATTAATGCAGCAGTAATATTAATCAACAAACATAATATATAATAGTAAAATAGTGACAGGGACCATTTTACTGCAGAATGAGTGCCTTTACTTTTTCATACTTGAAGTACATTTTGCTGATAATACTTTTACTTAAATAAGGTTTTGCATGCAGGATTTTTACTCTGAGTATTTTCACAGTGTGGTATTATGTAGTACTTTAATTTAAGTAATCTGAATACTTCTTCCCCCAGAGTTTATAAGCTGCAACTAGCAGGCTTTTTTCACAGCAGACATTTTGACTTGTCATAGTAGGAAAAGCTCAGGTGTTACTAATAACACTAACAATGGCTCTGTTCTATTAAAGTGTCTCAGTAGACAGCATGCACAATACCAGAACTTCAATCATTAATTTTATTATTTCCCACCTGTGCATTTCCTACTGTGACATGTAAAATGTCTTCTGTGAAAAATATCTATTAATGGGAACTAATTAATGTTTTATTTTATAGGCTGGTCATTAGCCATTACTAAGAACAATTTTTAAGTTGCCAGGTTGTGAAAAAAAATCCCCTTATAGCTCTAGAGCAAGCTCTTTAATTCACTTTGATTAATTATTTCAACGTGAGAAACCCAAACAACCTCTAATTAATGACTTATTTACGACTGCAGACCTGATGGCTTTTTAGAAAGTGAGTAAACCGTTTATAAATGGTCACGACATTTTCTCCTTAAGTCTTCTCCTTCTCAGGTCTGCAGTTTTAAATGTCAAATCAAAAATAAAGAAAAATTCATCAAGTCTGCAGTTTGATAGTTTGTTCCATCACATAGCTTTAAATGTAAATGTAATTAATGGTAATAAAAATGACACTTCAAATATTAAAGATAACTGTAATAATTTTGAAGGAAGTTTTCCTTTAGAGAGGAGATCAAAAAAGTATTAATAAATTACTTTTAACAAGTGGATTGTGGTCGAGATGCTCTGCAGCTCTGCGAGTGCTCGAACTGTCTACAGGGGTCGTCAGTGGTGGAATGTAACTTAGTACATTTACTCAAATACTGTACTTAAGTACAATTTTAAAGTACTTGTACTTTACTTGAATATTTCCATGCTACTTAAATATTAAATACCTAAATATTTTTACTCCACTACATTTATTTGACAGCACTGAGAGGCTCAGGAAGAGCTTCTACCCATAGGCCACTGAGGACGCTGCCTAAGAATTGCTCTAAGACTATTTTTACTTACTTTATTATTCAAAGTTACCACTATAGTTAACATTATTATTTATTACTTATTTCTATTCTTTATTCTTATTCTATTTTACACTTATTTTTGCCTAATTGAAGGAGCTAATGGACATACATTTCACTATGATTATACCCTGTATGATTATATGTGACAAATAAACTTGAACATTAGTTAGTTAGCAGTTACTTTGCAGATTCAGATTATTAATATAAGATATAAATCATCTAATAAATTATGATGTTATTGTAGGTTAAGCTACCCAGCAGTATATAAAGTAATTCAAATTAGCTCCACCTTTACCA
Organism: Oplegnathus fasciatus; assembly: GCA_003416845.1. Lineage (NCBI taxonomy): Eukaryota > Metazoa > Chordata > Actinopteri > Centrarchiformes > Oplegnathidae > Oplegnathus > Oplegnathus fasciatus. Next base: position 504,421 of record NTHP01000115.1, on the reverse strand, counting down.
GCTGCAACATTAAAGTTGTTCTTACACATGAATGCATCAATGATTATAATCCAATAATGTAAATATGATTCTGAAATGGGCCATTCTGCATAATGAGTACTTTTATTTTTGGTACTTTTTTTCCCACAACCTGGAAACGCAAGACTTTTTCTTATTAATGGTTTATTACTAACATAAAGTATTATTAAATGATGTATTACCTATTAATAAAACCATTACTTACTACTCTGAAACCTGTATATTGTATGCCTTATGAGGATGGTACTAAAACGATTGCAAATTCAGTGTTAATGTACAGAATGTGAATGTGAGACGCTTTAGTAGTTTTCACTTCAACCAGGACCAACATCCTGCACAAAGCAAGTTCATCCTCGGTTTTGTGGTAGAAATACTGGAGGGCTGAAGTGTCTGTGTGGTCCTCAAATAAGCCTGCAACAGATCACTGGCTTGTTCTGAAGCCTTTTGATGTCTTCACTGCTCAAGGCCGCCGCTCTCTTAAAGGAATAATCAGTGACATTTAACCGCCTTGTTGCCACAAAATGAACATAATACATCAGTGGGGGTTTGCAGTGCTGAACAATGCCTGCCGCTCTACTGCGACATCGCTGCTTTCTAAACGAGCAGTCTGGTCCATCCTCTTACGTATTTATTTACAAAAAAGCTGAGAGTTCACTGTGAACACTTTAACCTTGGAAAAAAGGAGACTCTACAATGGCTTATCCCTGCTGCAATATCTTTCATTAAAGAGTAACACACAGTCATATCTGCTCTCCACATCAGCTCGCAGTGATCTGAAGTGAAAGAAGAAGAAGATCATTTGTGCAGGATTCCAGCAGACAATCAAAGGTGCCACCTTCATGGAAATAACGGAACAAGGAACTCAGGAACTCACTGTGACCTGGATCAAACAGTTACTGTACAATAAGTAGCACCAACTGTTTCTGTTCACTTCACCAAAGCGCCGTCTCCCTGGAAACTAAAAACAAGTTCCGAACTCACTTCCCTCAGATGCAACCTTGGGTGGAAACATACCTTCATGAAGCAGATATGAAGAAGTCTTTATCCACATCTGTCTTTATCCACATCTGCAACCTGTCAACAGCAGGTACTGTATCTAACAGATGTCCCACTATTTCTATCACTGAAGAATTGGATCAACTTGAGATTCGTCAGGTTATTTGAGGTGCATCAACTGACGCCCGTAGCACACACTGGATGCGTCATACAGACAGCAGTAGGTACAGTAGCCAGGATGTATCAATCTGGGTGGAAAATGTGATAAATAGCTTTTTTCCTGACACATGTCAAATCATGTTGACTCATCTAGACACGCCACTGTCCTATTTCCCGCCGCCTATTTGCATTAACTGTCTGTATGATGAGTCTGTTGTGTGATACGGGTGTCGACACTCTTCAATGTAGCTGATGTGAATAGTTGCATATCCTATCTGTATACTCTCACAAAGTCCATTCAGTTTCGTGAGCCCCTCTGCAATCCTCCCTGCTGTTAGGAAAATAACAGGATACTCAAGCTTTCATTTCACATGAACGATCTCAAGGAACGATCTCAAACGCAACCTCATGCCAGCAGTACTTTCGAAGTGGTTCATTAACATCAAATGTGAGCATCATCCAATGTCAGATTTCCATAACAGCAACATGACAAAGTGTAACAGGGACCCGTGCAGGCACAACACAAAACTGTTTCCACATGGTGTGTTTTCACAGCAAAGGATGTTGCCTACAGTACCAAGGTGACATGTTTTAAGTTTGAGGTTCGTTCAAACAGCTATAAGCTCACTTGTGGCTGCATTTTCTCCTCTTACATTCCTCCATGCTTAGCTTATTGTGGCTCGTTAGTGTGCAAGGTAGTTGTGCAAGAAAACCACAAATTAATGTGTTATATGTTTGCATGATTATTGGTTTAGTTGCATTAACAGAAATGTATAAATGTTAATAGTGTTGTCAATATGAAGAGATGACAACAGTTAGCGTTGACAGAAACTTCGTGGTCATTTAGAAATGTACCTACCCACTCAACCTATTTGAAAAGAGACAGGGATTACTGCCCCACACATACATTCAGCTGTTATCACCTCACTAAGACTCTATAGTTAGGTCCCCTGCTGATGAAGGCCACAAGTTGCGTCTGAAAGCTCTGGAAGTGCTTTAACCAAGGTCAGTGATGAACTTTTTAGCTCAACTGTTTGGGTGGTGCTCAGTACATTTGAAGTCTGAAGTCAGTATTTTGGCATCGTGCTACGTCTTGGAGAATTCAGGTTGTCTAACTTTCCTTTGAACCAAAAGATAATACGTGTCCCCATCTACCTCAATTGATCTATCGGCTCAACTTTTACGATGAATTTTACTTTGTGAAGATGGTTTCCACTCCTCTTTGTTTGTTGTGTATTAGCCTGAGTTAGAGTCACATCAGGACACATCCAGATGTTTCTGTCTTCACAGAGACAACGTGTGAGCTGTGGGCGAGGATGGATAGAAGCATGTAGAAAAAGACAGGGAGACGGGGAGGAGGGAGTGGCTGTTAGCAGTTGGACAAGCACTTGACCTTTTCCTCCTTTCTTTTTTTTTTCACGACATGCTGCTCCCTCCTCACTTTAGCAACACACACATATGCAGACAGGCCCTTGGGGTGTGTTTAGCCCTGAGGTTGCCATCTGTACCTGCCTGCTTGGTATGCAGTGGGCTCTGCCCCCAATCCCAGTGAAGCCTATTCCCTCTTAGCTGTTTGTGGCTCACCCTGCCTCCACTTAGCATTTATGTCTGTGTCTATGGATATTTGTACATATGCGTGATAACTTTTGGTTTTGTCTGTGCATTCACGTTGCTTTCATTTGTTGATGTTTGCATCGCTGTATGGGTGCATATTTTGCCGGTTTGAGTGTGTGTGTGTGTGTGTTGTAAGATGGATCTTAAGAGTGTGGCGCTGACTTTCTTGTAGCATCAGGGACTAATCCTTCAGTGTTGGGAGACCAGCTGTTATGCACGACAGCGAGCTAGTCTTAAAAGCTTCATAGCTCTCCGGGCTAAGTGTGTAAATTTGCCTGGATCTACTTTATCATGAAAATTATATGGTTGCCTGCATGTACAGTTGAACAACCGATCAGGACTATTTTGTTATGCACTCTGTATTAGGTGTAGGGTGTTTTGTGTGTGCTTGGATCTATGTTTGTTTATATACTGTGTGTGCTTTGGTGACATGTGGTGAGAGCACCACTCCAAGACTGAAATGAACTGAGAGAATGGATCAGCAGTATTTTTTAATTAGTGTAAGATTTCGAGCATTGAACGCTTGCATGGGAAAGGCTTGATGAGAATGTTCATATTTTCCTCTGATTCCGCGTCCCGTCAATGATATTTAAAACTTAATTAACAGATGATCAATAGTGTTTACACTGTAAAGCGACTGGGGCAGATTCTAATTAGAATATCCATACATTATTAATGACATTAGCAAGCTCTGAAATTAAAAGGAGACAACTGCCGCGTTCAATTAAGCCAGCACTCACAGAGAAAAAGTGGTGGCAAAAGAGTGGAAATGAAAGAAAGAGAGAAAGAGTGGGTGAGCGAGGCCTAGATCAAGGCGTAGATGGATGGAAGTGATGAAGATCAAAGTCCAGCAGAGTTAAAGAGAGTTTCTCATGGTGGCTGTAAGTCATCTTGAGGTTAACTGACATATGCAATATCACAGAGAAATGCAGGCATGACCAAAGTTACCTATAAAGCTTGTGGAGGGAGAATATATATGTGCAGAGTCATTATAATTAAAGATATGCATCTGAGCACCTCTACAATAAAGACTTACCCAAGGTGTTTAAATAACGTGACCATATACCACCAGATGCATAACTTCAAGGACAATTATTTTTTATTGCGACTTTGGTATTGTTTTTATAGTTTTGTCCGTCTTTTCTGTCAGTTATGAGAACACTGTACTCACCAAGGTGATTGCTGAGATCTGGTAATATGGTGACATCGCTACAGCGAAACATGACTGGATCAGACAGGCTGTAAACAAGCTGAGCCAGGTTATCTACACCACTTTATTTGGATGCAAATCTGAAAGTGACCACACTTGAAATGTTGGTAGTAATCTCTCATTGCACAAGAAAACTCAACCCGATCACCAGTGAAATGCAAAATTAGTTCTTTCTACAATATCTTTTGCATGGCAACTACGCTGTGGTTAGGAAAAGACTGCAGTTATGGCATAAACTAAGGTTAAAGTATTGTCAAGTTTAGACAACTAAAACAAGCTAAGATGAGGTGACGATGATTTAAACAAGAGTCTTCAGCCATGCTAGCTGTCTCCGTGAGGCTGAATTTAGGAACAGCAATGCTTTGAGCTAAATGCTTTATCAACACGCTAATATGCTCACAATGACAATACTAACATGCTGATGTTTAGCAGGTGAAATTTCCCAGGTTCACCAACTTAACTTAGTGTGTTAGCAGGCTAACATTTGCTAATTAGCACTAAACACAGTGCAGCTGAGGCTGATGGGAATGTCTTTAGTTTTGCAAGCGTTTGGTCATAACCAGCGTACTGGACAAATTGATTTGACCTGATGATGGCGCTCCATGAAAAGTGAGGGGATCACCAAAAGTATTCCAATTCATCCTGAGGGGATCATGAATGTCTGAACAGATTTCATCCATCCAGTAGTTCTCGAGACGTTTCATTCAAAACCACAAATGTGAACCTCATGGTGGCACAAGAGGAAAAGTCAGGGGCTCGCCAAAGTCAGTATTCATCTTCTGGGGAACATGAATGTCTGTACAAAATTTCATGACAATTGTCAAGATATTGCCAACAAATAAGCATTGACTTCAAGTCTATGTGTTAGTTAGTTTCGTTTTTGATGGGACACAAACTCTGGTCTATGCTACACATCCCTTTACCAGCCTAACTTTACTTTTCAACTCTCTCCCCAAAGGAAACCTGACTTCCTGCATGCATTGGCACTGAATGTGGCATTGGACAAAAATCATGAGGTGCAGAATCATCCAATGTGACTGTAATTCCAGGGGATAGTGGGTTGGAAAACTGTGCACAACTATGCCAAGTGCAGAAGGTCGAATTTGAACCAGTAAGTCAGTCTATAAACTGTGATGGATGTTTGCAGCGGACAGTTTGAAAAACTATTCCACCGTCTGGCTTTGTTTTCTCTTTTAAAATAAATCTTTTCATGAATTTTACCCCATCAGACTTCTTTTTAACAATGTTGCTGCATTCCCAGTTATAGGAAAGATGGCCAAAACTACAAAAATAAGACCCAGGTTGAAATAAACTAATTATCCTTTGACTCCTCCATCAGAACCATTTTAACACTTATTTTCAGTCGTTAAATCAGCCTCAGTGCCAAAGACAGACTGTGAGATCCAAGCCTGAAAGTAGCATGTGAAGATCATCTTAAGTTCATCTTGGTTCAGCTGCTGCCACTTGTGTCAGGGGAGTAAAAAAGAAACTTCTGAGGATGAAATGTAAGAAACTCCAAGTTAGCTAATTACAAAAGGAGCTTAAACACTCATAATTAGCCTTTTCTATTGTAGTATCGGGTTATCACAATGTCATGTCAATGTAATTTTAGAGGGAAGTGGAAAGAAAGTGGAGTTAGAATTGAAAAGTAGCACTTAGAGGCTCAGCTGGGAATCCACTCGAATCATCCACGTGCATTTGGTCCCCACCAGTGGCCATTATAATAGCCATTATATCGCGCTGACGTAACACTCATGAATGTTTCAAATGAGAAACCAGCGTTGATTTGTCAGCCGGTAAATTCCTTTTGTTGAAGTTAGACCAACTTGGATCTCGTAGCACAATTTAGCAAGTATGTCACAAAAGAAAATGAAGAATCATGACCTGAACTTCCTTTATTTTTAGTCGTTTAGGGCTGCATCTAACAATTATTTTTATATCGATTCATCATCTGGTCTAAAAAATATGAGAAAACTGTGTAGAAAATAGGCATCACAGTTTCCCAGAGCCCAAGGATATGTCTTCAAATTGCTTGTTTTGTCTGACCAACGGTCTAAAATCCCAAGGTTTTTAATTTATAATGACAAAAAACTGCCTGGAAACTGCTCCCAGCCAAGAAATAATCAGGCACATAACTTTCTGTAAAAGGGGTTTGTTTTTTGTACGATTTAACAAACAAGATGTAACGTGTTAATTAGTGAGAATTGGAGGTGCTGGTGGGTCAATTTTGTTACCATACAGAGCCAGGTTAGCTGTTTCCAGTCTCCGGGCAAGAAAGAGAATATGTGTACTTCCCAAAATAACTATGCCTTCAAATTAACTAGTGTTTCGTTTGCAGATTTTTCTTGAAAAAATGTCTCAATCTCAAGGAGATAACCAGATAAAACTGAAAATCTAATTAAATCTAAAATTAAAAGGTCCTTTATTATGCATATACACTTTATTAAAGTAGATTTTCTCTTCCCAGACATTACCCTCATGAAAAAGTGAATATCATTTGAAACTGTACATGCTCTTGCCATTGAAACCAACACTCATGGACACTCTAACATTCCTGTGAAAAGCCTCTCCAATAATGCTTTTTTAATTGGTCCTGCAGAGATTAACAGAGTCCTATTGAAGCAGATCATACGACCCTGAGGCTTCAGCTGCAGGATGAATTGCTGACACTGTACAGTGAGAGTAGTAAGCACAGATACGATTCTCAGTGTCATTCATCAGAGGGTAATAGATGTGCCCAGTAGGCCAGAAAACAAGAGAAAGAGAGGAGCGGCGAAGAGGAGAGAGGCAGGAGGGATACATTCATTTCATCTGCGATGAAAGACAAGAGGTACAATATCAAGACGTTTGGGAGGCCATCTTTCACCGTCTCTTTACTCTGTGCTTGTGCATGACTGTGTGTGTGCGTGAGAAAAGGGTAATTTGATTTTCTGTCCCTTGTCTTCTGGCAAAGGATCGGGACGACCAGGCAATCTAGTCTACTGACCTTCCAGTTTCACTTAAACTTTCAGCCTTGAAACACTAGCTCTCCCTCTGTTTCTCTTTTTCTGCAGCAAAAAATGTTGGTGCAGGAACACATACACACATACACTGAAACACACATCCACACACACACACACAAACACACACACACACACACACACAGTCTCATCTCTCACCCTCCGTAATTAAGCCTTCATCATTGATTCTGGGGGCGTTTTGGCCGTGTAACTTAATACCAGCAGTAACATTTCTTGCATTTATAACACAAGTGAGTGTGTCTGTCTTATTTGTTTTGTGCGAGTGTGTGTGCTTGTGTGTGCGTGGGGTCGTGTTTCCTTGGATACACTGATGGGCTCTCAGACCGCTTGTAGCGGTCCATTAGAGATCAATGGGATCCCTGCTCCTAATTCCTACTATCAGGGCGCCTCTGATCCTTATCTGCTGTGTGGAAAATGCAGTCAAAGCCATTTCATCCTGTCATGCACACACAAACACACACACACACACACACACACACACACGCCATACATACAGTATGTACGTGAAAGCATGAATGTATTCACAGGCATGCTTCCCAGCCAGCGCCAGAGCACCAGGATATTCTCACCCACACAAACAAATCTGCCAGGCGTCAGGTGCATGTGTGTGTGTGTGTGTGGTGAATGAGGAGGAGATGAATGTCTATTGAAGTCCTAAGCAGAGATCATCATTGCTGTGAATGGGCCCTGAGGTGATGGTGGTTAGACCGTGAAAGGCAAAGCTCCTGAGCTCAGGATCTGTAGCTCAAACCCACAGCTGGAGAAACCAGCCAACACACAAGAATACAGCTGCAAAGTGGGGGAAACTGCTGGTTCTCAATGTATTTTTTCTGTACCATTTTAAGTTCCCACTTGAAAGAATTCTTTCAATGATATCCTCAGTCTTCCCCAAGAAACACAGGAGTCTGATTTAACAATATTATACCGTCCTAAAAAGCCAAAATGCAGCGACAGTGCAGTGACATATGTAGTCAATCTGAATTAAGGCCAGAATCAGAACCAGACATTTTGATTTTTTCACCATATCAAAACTAATTAACACTACCTAAAAACAGCATGTGAAAATGATGAACAGAGCTAAAAACTAAGACAACCATTCCAGCTAGCCTTAGCTAAGGTTAAATAGACTTACTTTTCTACCAGTCACTGCTGTATGCAAAATAAAAGCATATAACTTGTCCTAAAATGACAAAATTATGTTTTAACATTTCTATTTATGTGCTGACTCGTAGTTGACCTTTGTACTGATGATTCAACCAGGAGAGTTTCATGTGAATCCAAGCCTTGGCAGCGCTCCATCTGCCAGTCACCTCTGCCATTTTATTTGAGTAAGAAGTGTGAGTGTAAATTTATGCTCAATATAGTATGCTCAGAAACTGGAAGGAAATGGAATTGTTCGTGAAATGAATGAAAAAAGTAGTGTCAATAGCATTTACACTTTCTGATAACCGTGTGAAAATTACTGTTGCAGGACTCCACACCTGTCAGTGATGATGCAAAATGACAATTGTATTGACAAAAATAAGTGTCTGAAATCTCAATTTACTGCACTATTGAGTAAACTACTAAATATCTAGTGTATTATATAGTGTTGTTCTTCACCATCATCGGTTGGATTAAAAACAACGATGAGACTTCATATCGTGAGGAAACTGAGAATCTTTCAGGGTGGTGCACAGAGAACAATGTCAACAAAACCCAGGAGCTCTTTTTTAAAAAAAAAAGGAGACGAAGACACGCACCCTTGCCTACATCAGTGAACAGTTTTAGGTTCCTGGGAATCAGCATCACAAAGAACCTGTCATGGACATCACACATCTCCAACCTGGTAAAGAAAGCTTAGCAACAGCTGTATTTCTTAAGGAAACTTAAGAAGGCAAAATTCCCACACCAAGTTCTCATCACCTTTTACAGAGGAGCAATAGAAAGCATCCTGACTGTAAACATTACAAACTGGAATGGGATGTGCACGCAGGGATGTACAGGAAGAAAAATTCAGCCCTGGACTTTTGTCCAGACCAGCCCACATACCAGCTCATGATCGCCTATTTTTTTCTGGAATACAATTGGATAACGTGTGCTGCTAAAACACAATATTAGCACAACAGTAATGTTCCCCTCCCTCCCTGTACATACTTTGTCCTCCAGAAGTTTCCAATCCATTTTTCCTTTATTTTTGAGAAATAAACTTGCAAATGGTTGAATGAGAACATTAGGTTGCCTCGTTTGAAAATAATGCTTGCCTACTGAATATAGGCTACTATAAAATAAAATCAGAGAAACAGAAACCAAATGTGCAATTGCATTCAGCAACAACTAGATATCTAGACAGATAAATAGGTCTGATAGAGCAGAAACTTCTGCAACTCGCACGACACACATGCCACCCAATCAGTAGATGCGTAACGATATAAAAAATATATATATATACTGTATATATAATCGACCGGCCCATGGATGCAGCAGCCTGGTTTGCCGGTGTGCACAGCCCAGGGCCGGAGGGCTCTGCAGCGGGTGATTAAAACCGCCCAGAACATTATTGGTACCCATCTACCAAACATCAGTAATATGAGGTGCCTGCGTAGAGCCCGAAGGATATTAAAAGACACTACCCACCCCAGGAACAGCCTGTTCACCCTGCTGCCGTCTGGCAAGCGATGCAGAAGTATCCGCTGCCGTACCTCCAGACAACAGAGCAGCTTCTTTCCTCAGACAGTGAGACTCCTCAATCCATCCTCCGCACTTCAACATAAATAATAGTTTTTTTGTGTGTGTAGCATGAAGGGACTAGCTTGCATTTCCTTCGAGTGACCTCCGTGCAGAAAAGTAACTCAAGGAACTTCCGGAACTTCCAGAACCCTGGAGGCCCGAAACAACTGCCATCACTTAGCAACTCCATAGCCTGACTGATTCTTTGGCTTGACTCTACACACACGTTTCTTTACATGAGTGTTTGTTTCTCTGCGTGTGTGCTTGTCGGTGTGTACTGTCTCCTTATCAGTTGTGACTTCCATTGTGCGGCTGCTGCTGTGCTCGTGCGCTCTGAGTGTAATTTGAAGAGGTAGGTTACTGTTAGGGTAAAGCGATACAGCGGTAAACGGCATTGTTGTACGGGAAGCAGAAGGATAACGGAGCGGTCTAGATTTCACGGACGATCTCCAGCTGCTGTTATCGCACAGAGTGTAATGAAACCTTTACTGGTCAGAAACAACGGGGGACATCCTCCCTCTCTCTCTCGCTCTCTCTCTCTCCCTCTTTTCTCTCATCCTTTTTGTCCTCGTCTGGCTCTATCCCCACATCCCTCTCTCTTGTAACCTTTCCTCATCCTCTTGTCTGCTCTTCTTATCTCACTCATCATCCTTCTCCTAACCTTCTCCCTTCATCATCTCTTGTTTTTTCATTTCCTCTTTCTTCATCTTATCCTCCCATTCATCACACCATTTTTCCTGCATCTTCTTCCCTGTCCTCC
>NTHP01000115.1:481719-492835 GCA_003416845.1 Oplegnathus fasciatus | reverse complement strand
CCCCCCCCCCTCTCGGCGCTCTCACCGGAGCAGAACAGTGGCGAGCTTTCACAGCAGCGAAACCACAGAGACGCAGGAGGCTGATAAGAGTGAAACAAGCCATTGAGTCTGGTCAGAAGAGAAGTTTTTCATTCCTATATAAGTGTGGGAAAGAGTTATGCCATGGGAAAAAAGATATGTGATGGGAAAAAATGTCTATGGTGCTGAGAAACAAGGGAGTGCATAAAAGAGATTTAATTAAAAATCGACTCTTGATGGGATTACTTTTAAATTGGAAGATTTTGTTTAATTCACTGACTCATTTTTATCCTTATTGCGACCTTGAATTGCCTTGGCTGCATCCAACCTCCACATCTGATAGTAGAGATCAGGCAGTCAGCACCATCCCTTCATCTCCCTCCATCTATCCATCTTTCTCTCCTCCCTCCACCTCTCCATCTGTCTGCCCCTGTCCTCCTCCCCCCCACCTCCACCCTTCCTCTCCCTCTCTTGTTACCTCCTTGCCTAGGTCTGTCGTCTATTTCTCCTTCCATCCTTGTCCCACTCAGCTCTGAACAAGACTGATGAAAAGAACAACCGATTCTTTATCGCCTTGCCCTGATTCTCATCTCATCTCTAATCTACTGGACCCAGCAATCTCCCCATTCAGCTCAGTTCAACGTTGTGGTATTTTTGTGTGTATCTGTGCCCTAAGTGCGCATGAATGTGTGTGTGTGCGCGTTCAGTCTCAGAGTGATAAACCGATAGCATCTCTCTCTCATCCCGTTCTTCTGCCCACAATGGGCCTCATAGGCTGTAATAGTGCTTTCTTTCTCTTTCCATCACTCTCCATGGCGTTGTGGCACAGTCTGTTCTACAGAAGTAGTTTTCACATCACTATTTTCTAGATTGGCCAATTTTCTTTCTGACAAGAGAGCTGAACACGTGCCCTGTGAAGTCTTCGAATGCCATATTGGCACACAACTTGAGAGTCAGGTCACAGCTATGGTTCGGGTTCCTGTGAAATCCAGAAGAAAACACAGAGACACTCACAGCTTGGTTTCTTTTGTGTTTGACTTGAGAGAGGACAATTATGCAATACAGTAAAAACACGCCTCTGGGATCCCTCCAGCGTTTTCACTGATGAGCTTGGGAAATATCGTTGCATCTGTAGCATTTTGTCCATTGTGACGTCTTCATTGTAGTCACACAATCTAAATTCCCTCTGAATGCACAATCAGTGGCTCCGGCTAATGAATACAGCTGCCTTCTCTGACCTTGGCAGAGATGAGTGAGTCCCTATTGCCCACACATGCATGATTACACACACACCCACGAGCATCTGCGCAAGCACATTGAGCGGCCTTCCTGTCAACGCAGCGAGGTAAATGAGTCTCCACTCAATAGTCTGGGCCTCTAGTGGTACAAATTATCATTGTATTCATGAGCTGACAGACCTGTTACACCAGGATATTGGCTCCTTGGGTGTGTTGCTGGCAGTTACAAGTACAAATTGTGTGTTTTTTTTTAGCTAATCAATGTATCGACCAATCTATAATGAGAAAGCATACGTGTGTCTGCGTCAAACACACCAGCTCACACACAAACTGTCAGTGTCCGGAGGTCAACGGGAATTATTTATGTATTGTAGCTGTTGTGTTAGCTTATATTTGTTAAGCGTTGTTAAGCTGCTGCGGAAGCCGTCACTTACAGCGCTGCCTATTCCCCACTAACTACTCCCTGTGGCGTGCATCTATCCATCAACAGCGCAGGTCAGGCCTATTTGTTTGTTTAAAGAATATCCATTTCAGCAGGCAAACAGAGCGTGTGTACATTAGCTATTTATAACCCCACATGAGCATAGCTGTGCCCGCTGGACACAAATGGCCCACGCTTATGGAAAGCTGTACATCACGCTATGGATTTATATTAGACACAGAATCAAAACATATGCTTCTATCGAGTGTGCGCTTGTAAATGCCGGAGGAAGAGTGAGTTGTGTTCTCGGCTTCCTGTTTTCCTCAGCGCCCGGAGTGATGTTTTGTTATACTTTATTGAGAATTTGATAAAGAACAGTTATGATGCACTTCTCAACTGAGTTCTTCGCTGCGGAGAAGAGTTTATAGAAGAATGGTTTGGGTCAATCAAACAGATCTGGAGATGATTTTTTTGAAAATTTGTTAAATTATTCTTAACTATCTTGCCTGTTTTCAGTTACTCATGACCTTTTCACCCCCAAATATTTTCTATTCCGTCTTAACCTCGCTCTGTCTCTGCTCCTGTCCATGACTCATCTTCCTCCACCGTCATCCCCCATCTTCCTCTGTCCTTCTATCTTGCTCCTCAACCTTTGTGTCCTTGTATCCTTTCAGCGACTCCGTCTTTCACTTTCGTTTCATTTCACACCCACCCACTCGCTCTCTGGATCTCTTTACATGCAATCAAAAGTACAAAACATACTGTATGTTTTGAGCCCCTTTGTGATCCTCAGATTTTTGTATTGTCGCCTAGATTTGAAAATATAGATAAATGATAATCACTTGATTGCCACCATAGTGCTTATTAACAATGGTAAGTCGTCCATCAATGCTAATTTGCAGGGCCAATTTTCTCAGTAAACTCGATAGGCAGATAAACAAAATCAAATTAACACTGATGTATCAGCCACCAGCCATGTGAAAAACAGCTGCAGTGAAATAAAAGTCAAGGGTCGCTTTGCTTGTCACTGAACACACTTATACAACATGTTAACAATAGATTTACTTTCTTTATATATGAAGATATTGATTATTTTGTAAGTATCACTTTATTAAACCTTTTATTTTACGGTACAACACCACACATGATTTTTTAGGACCAACTGTGCGTGCTTGTTGATAGAATACTTTGGATGAAAACAGGAGTTGCCAAAAACAACATCATACAGTGCTGGGATGCCACCCACAAAAGCTTTAGCTGTAATGGCTGGTTGGTAAATAATTTCAATGCAAACACTGGCAGTTGGCTTCCAATCTGCGCATTGCGATGATCGGGACAGCTGAGAAATATCCACACAACGACGAATCTTTTCATTTGAACGCTTTGTTGTTGGTACATTTTTGTGAGTAACTTGACACCTTTTAATCAAATTAATTGAGTTGAGTGTGCATTTGTCTTTTTGAAATGTTCAAGTCTATCTTAAAACAATGTTTAAAAGCTATATGTACGTTAGTGGAGTTATTGGTTGCTGTAATCATCCCCCCTGAATGACTACACTGTAAAAGATCAAGATCCAAGTCCACTGAAAGACGAAAAAAGTCTGCTATCTCATTCCCAGTTCTTGTTTTGACCAAGACTGAAAGCTTTCTTCTTCTTTCTTCTTTTCTTCACTCTGTAGACTTTCTTCCTGTGGCCTTATTCTGAAAACGACCCGTTCTGTGTTCTCTCCACCTTCTCTTGATGTTTGTTACGGGTGCAGCAAGTAGCCATTAAGTTGATACAGATCCCTTCACCTCCACCTCTCCTGTTTCATTCGCAGCCTCCATTTCTCTTCCCCACCCTTTTCTCTCTTTTTCTGCCAGACTTTCTCCTCAATCCCTCCTTAACCTCCTCCCATCCCTGCTGTTGTGAGACAGTGCTCCAGAAGCCAAGGGCAGATGCCCGGGGCTCTGTCCCTGGATGGGGCTACTTAGTCTGAGATATACAGTTAGGCATACCCTGTGTGATATATATGATGCGACGTGATGCCACATTGGCCTACGAGCGTCCAAATTAAACATGCAGCCAACATGGAGAGCTGTTAGCTGACAGATGGGTGAAGCATTCAATCTGCATTCAAGTCAGTGAAAGCTCGAGGCTTAAGGCTCTTCATGCTTGCCCATGATAAACAGGAGATGTGTGTATTAGCTCTGTGTGAGTGTGTGTTAACGTGCATCTGCTTGTGTATACGTGTAGGTTACATCTTGTGTTCAATATTTGTAACTCAGCGGTTCCACACGCATGCATTCAAGAATTCATGAGTGCCTGTGCATTTGCGAGCGTCTTTGGGTGTTTGCTGGGCACAGGATCAGCAGAATGCCACTGGAATGAGAATAAGTGTGGCTTTGCCATGGCAACAGACGAATGCCAGAGCAGACGGGAGCAGCAGAATTAAAGCCCAGCGCTCATCACAGCAGGGGAAGAGGAACGAAGGACCTGATTAAACACCACCATCTCTGCTCCTGGAGCCCTTTTCATCTTCCGTTTCAGTCTGCTGTGAGATGCAACAACGTGAAACCAGCGCCGACGCCCGTAGATTCATGTGGGCACAAACCCCATTACAAGCAGGAGTGCAGCTTAAGCAGATTTTTCCTTTCTCGTACGCTCATGCAGTCAACGTCTGTGTGCTCAGTGACACAAACACAGACGCAATAGTACGCCAAAAATACAGTTATGCACACGGAACAGCTGAAAGCCGAACAAGTGATGCATCACCACCCTGAGCTGTGTACCAAGGTAGATGTCAAGTTGATAAGTGATGCAGAGTTTAAACTTGTCTCCTGGTTGCATCATAGAAATCTCTGATTGGTTCATAACCGGTCGATAGAGTGAAGTGCTATCACTACACACACACACACACACACACACACACACACATCTACACAGACACACACAGAACTCTGACTAAGTGCAGTGACTGATAGCTTCCTATGCACTGCACAGTAGTTGGACTAATTCGCCAGAGTGTGAACTGAGTAGCTGGTTTCTGGCTCCATCCCCAACGTCCCAAAACACACTGGGCTAATCCGTTTCCTTTTTCCTATTTTTTTAGGGTCGGCAGGGAGGTCTGCACCTCTTGTTTTTTTTCACTGAGGCAGCAGAAATACATGGAGGGAGACAGAAGAGGATGACACGGGGTTGAATGTCACCTCAGGTCAGCAGGTTCCTGAGGCGAGGGTCTTAACCTTTCTCCCATCTGAACTCACATTTCTGTTCTTTATTATTTCCTAAATCTCTCATGAGGAAAAAAAAGCTAGAGGAGCATTTATCTCAAATATAGATTTATTTACGTGTGTATATTCTGTTGGCACTAGTCTTAATCCCAATTTTTTACAGTGTGCGTCACCAGCCTCACTTCTCTCTTTTCTTTCCGATACCATCCTTTTTTTGGGGGGGGGGACTGAAGACCATGAAAGGAATGGGGCCCCCCCTGAGGGTGAGCCCATCTTCCGCCTTTGTCCAATGATATTAGTTTGTCCAATGATATTAGCTGAAAGAAATTAACAATGCCTTCAAATTAAAAAAGATCACTCTGTGACCTTGTAAAGACAATTATAGCCGCTCATCCTGGTCGCGCTGATGAGTTTCTTGTAGGTTCATCATCATAAGCCAAATAAAGCGCGGCTGAGATCAAAGCCGGCGAGCCTGACGCCGTTTAATATAAATCATATTGACGCCCATGATGTAGTGACCGTGGAGAGTCAGCTAGGGGTAAGAGCTAAACAATGTCCAACCCAACAATTATTTCTCCATATTTCCTCCCCTTATAGTTGGTCCTGTCAAAAAAATTATCCATATCCGTAACTTTTATCACGTCTATTTTTAGTTAAGCACAGTTGGAATTTTCTGGTAATTACATGTGGCAACGTTTCATCCTCCCCCTTGATCTTTCTCGCGGGAGCCAATACAAAACTTTTGCTGCTAATAATGGATTTTTTCTTTGGCACGGTGATCACACGGGAAACGCTTGTCTTGAAATGATTCTGGCTTAATATGAATGGAAATATAATTTATCATATCCATTTCCCACTTAGAGATCCTATGGAATACACATGCATAAAGGAGACAATATTTCTGGAAATTGGAAGGTATTCTTATGATGATTTCATGTCCCCTGCTTAGCACCTCTCTCTCTCCTGCTCTCCTTTCGGTGCACCCTGTAATTTCACTTGTAATGTGAGAATGATGGAGTCATGATAATGGCACGCTTTCATTTCATATGAGACAGGAAGACTCATTACAGGCCCTGACATGTTTCTCGACGGGGGAGAGAAATGCTTCCTGTTATCTCCACATCCCCGTGTTTTAACAGTTGTCAGTCTTACATTTCCTTTTCATCATCAGTTCCATCTTCTGAGTTTCATTAGTGCCGGGGCAGCGACTCACAGAACTCAGTCAAGCATAGCTAAGTATAACACAGAGACCTGTCTAAGTTGTGAGGTGGTGCATTGTGGCTTCAAACACAGACAAACTCATCTATTTGCTATCACTGCAATGCATTAAGAAGCAATCAAAACAGAGGAAAGGCATCAGACTTTGATTCTTCATTAGGTAAGAGTGGGAGTTACTGCAGGGCGGTAAAGAAAACTGAAATCTTGGCAAAACCTAAAAAAAAAAAAAAAAATCTCAACCCTGGATCTGTTTGCAAACCAGAGCTTGTGTAAATTGGTGTTCTCTATAGAAGGCTGAGGAAGATGAAAAGATATGATTAAATGAAATCTCACGGGAACTGAGAGCGCCCATTTTGAAAGCTGGATTTTGTTTTTATCATATCGTCTACAGTGCACCTACATTGAAACATCAAGAAAAGATTAAACAGGGAGGCAATGTTGCCACCAGCATCTTAGCCTCCTTATTTCTACTGAGTGTCCTCTGAATCAAAGCCAAGTCTTCCCTCTGTGGGGTTTTACAATAACATGAATCCTGGCCTTAATAACCCGCACAGGTCAGCACAAGCACACGCACTCCTCTTTCTCCCGACCCATTTCTCAGCTTCTCTCCCCGGAGCATTAAAACCGACAACAGACCTTGGTTAGGTCATGGCCAACATAGACCTCATTTGTCACAGAGGATGAGCATCTATGAAGCTGGATTGTTAATTATGAGAGTAAAATAAAGACGTATGAGGTACGAAGGCAGACACACACACACATCTGAAGCACAAGCTCGCACCTTGCAAACGTTTGCGTTAGGAATTCAATTATGCAAGCATGCAAACACACGCACACACACACTTGGTTGCACATCACTGACCAGATACACACACACACACACACACACACACACACACACACACAGACACACACACACAGACACACATACAGATAGAGTGCCATTAGAAGCTGAATAAAGATGCATGGGAGCAATGTGTATCATGACTCATGCTGTATTACGTAATTAATGGGTCTCAAACTGTGCAGTTTAAGTGGGATTAGCTAACTGATTAACACAAAGAACACTTTGTGCTGTAAGACGATGGGGTAGTGGTTGAGGCCAGGGTTGAATACTGGGAATTCTCCCCCTAAAAAGAATTCAGTTTTCCCCAGAAAAATTCTGTGAAAACTGGATTTTTAGCGTGGGTCTGTGTTCGTCTGTGTGTTCGCATACTGAAGACTATTGTACTGAAACAAAGACGCCTTCTCCAAACCTCATTACAGCCAAAATGTAATTGTCATAGCTAAATACTAAGGTCTGACCTTGAAATGCTGTTATTACAATAATGTAAGTGGATCAACTTTTCAGATGAAGTTGTGTGTTCTAGTTAGTGTGAAGGAAGCAGAGTGCAAAATCTGTAAAAATATGCAGGCAGGTCAAGGCTGGGGTATATGCTCGAGACAAACCACTTTGTACCACGTCTAAAGGCAAAAAAGTGAATAGCTGCAGCTTTTAAAGGCAACGTGAAAAGACTACCTTTAAAAGTTGGACATTTGGACAGTTTCTCCTTGAAGGCATTGATAGAGCTGCACTTGGTTGTCCACATGAAAAGTGAACAAAGTAGTTGTGTAAAGAATGGAAAAAATGGGTTGAGATGCAAATTTAAGACCGCTAACTTTCAAGGGGGCTGGGCAGTAGTGTACAGTATCTGGTTGGCGTATACATCACTGTTACTATATCATAGCCTGCAGCCCACGTATACTGAACCTACTGTGGCCATTGTAAAAGTTACAATGCAGCTATGGCTGTATAACACTGAATTGCTGAATTCATCCATATTACAGTATGTATATGATTTATAATTTATAGTTTTAAAAAGATACCAGGAAAAAAACAGTGACATATTCTTGTGAAATAATAAATTTAAAATCATGGGAAACACCAAAGGGCAGAGTTACTCGCAGGAATTGAGGAGACAAGCTGACAAATGGGCAGACAGGAAGGCCAGTCAGAGATACAGACTGACTGAGTGACCGACTGGCAGATTGATTGACAGCCAGCCAAGAAACCAGTCAGATAAGTCAAAGCAGGCTCACTGACTGACTCGCTGACTGACTGACTAAAGGCCAGTAAAAAAAGCTGCAGGCACACAGAGAGAAATAAGTGTTGTGAGCGTCACCCACGAAGAGTAAATAGCTGTCCTGGTGACACAGTGGGGTGGTGGCCGGGTGGAGGCGAAATAGAGGGAAAGAGATGGGGCGTAAAGAGAACAGGGTGCAATACTGAGGGGTGCTGAGGCGGTGAAATGAGGGGTTTGAACTGCTGATGTAAGCGTGGACACACTCCCTTTTTCTTTCTCTCTCTCTCGCACGCACACACTATCGCACACACAGCGCTGACAAGCTGCTTCTACCCACGGGAAGTCGTTCAGGGTTCAGGGGTTCAAATGAAAACGAATAACAGCGGCTGGACGTATTGCTCTTCTTCTCTCTGGCTCTTTCTCTTTCTTGTTGCAGTCATGATCAAGCATTTCCTTCCATTTGCTTCCATCTCTGCCTTCCCCCCTCAACTCTTCTTCCTTCCCCACTTCACCCTCACCCTTTTTCCTCAGCCACCCTCGACTCTGGATTTCACACAGCTCCCTTTAAATATTAACAGCTACAGTCTGAGGAGTTTCACTTTACGCTGCATAGCGCTCAGAGAAGCAATTCCGTATTCATTTTAATCAGCATTCAAAGGGCGAGCATTCTCTATTCATTCTAATCTGTCTTGAGCATTTTAATAAGGACCATTCTTTGGACCTGCACTGAATTCTGTGCCATGGAGGAATCTCCCAGGGTTATAGTCTGCGTTTGTTGCCGTCTGTAATTGGTGTTTTTTCCGTTGGGGGCTGCCTGCATCGTGTGACAGTGGCGTTGCTTGAGTATTCCATTTTATCGGGCGTCGGTTGATGCTTTTTAGGGCGGGGAATGTATTTAATTGTGAATTTGACACAGCAGAGCGGCTGCTTTGCCTGACGGAGCATCCGTTTCATCTCAGATCAATTAACAATGGGATACACTCAAAGATGGGAAAGTTTACTCCTCTGAAACCAGCCCATAAATATATGCATATCACAAACAAAATCCCAAAACACAGATGCTCATGCAAATAATCTAAAGAGGGTTGTTTAGTTTTTTTTTGTGTGTGTCAGGTTGTATACAAAAAGCACAGGAGCAAAGAGCAGGATTAATAAAATATCAATCACAGGTGCCCTGAGAAAATGTTGCTGTTTCATTCATGAAACTGACCCTGTCAGTTTGATTTGTGGCCTCCAGTAGGTGAGAGCAGTCGGAGAGACACAGGAGATGTAAAAGTTTACAAACTCTGCTTTTTGAAATTCAGCCCTGTGTTGCTTCCAAGTTGTTTACAAGGTAGGAAAAAACATCAGTGTGTCCACCAGGGGTGCGCTGATACGGTTTTTCATCAAAAACAAGTTGGAGGTATTAATTACTGACAGCTTTTCTGAAGCCGGTATACATTTTATATATATACAGTACTTGCTGAAACAAACATTTGGGAATATAGTGAAATCTTAGCGAGGGAGAATTAAGGTAACAGCAGGAAATTAGAAAGGGTGAGCAGGAAGATGCAACAAAGCTTCAAAGTTCATGTTAGTCCACTTACTAGCTTTATGGTCACACATTCCCACTATAAAGCAAAGTCTTTCCATTTGCACTATTTAATTTAAAACACTCATATTACACTGATATTAAACATACTGTATATATTTTTTGTATGTATTTTGTATGTATACATACATATACGTAACTGCATATATTCCTTGTAAATATAATTTAGTTTTTCCTTTTAATTTCTTCCTTTAGTGCTACTTTTATATAGTTTGTTCTATGTAATCACCTATTTCATTGTTTAATTTAAATATTTCAGTACCCGTTTATACATTTTCTCTGTGTGTAGCATGGAGGAGGCTATCCTGCAATGTATAAATGGCAAATAAAAACACCTTGAACATCTTAACATTGAACCTCTTCAGGAGTGGATAGAGTTTTTCTCAGTTGTTATGGAGATGGTTTTGTCCCACTATTATTTCCAAGTTCAACAACGAACTTTGATGCTTTACCTGGATTAGTTGAATTTTTGGGGGGCCACCTGATGAATGTGAGTCCAATATTCACTCTCCTTTTAGGTCTGTTTTGGTCTCCACCAACTTTTTAGCTGCTAAATGCTCCACCATGTCCACCAGCTAGTTGCTAACTTTGTCTGTCTGGTGTTTGGTGCCAGGCAGATAGTGTACAGTGGGATTTTAGATCTTTTTCACTGAAAACAGCTGCCTGCTGGAAATGATGCTGATGAGAGTGGTGAGAGTGAACCAAAAAAGTAAAGTTGTGAGTCATAAAACCAAAAAAAATGAAAGCCACTAAAGCGCTCTGCACAGCTGACAAGAACTCCTGAGTCGGGTGATAATCCTCTGTGGGTTCGTCACTACGAGCAACCACTTCCACGTCACACATAATCATTTAATCCACTATTGTTATGAAAATATTGATTAGAGCAGCTTTAAATTTTAAGCCAACATGACAACAAGTCCTAAAAGTGCTATGGATGGAATAATAAGAGCTACAACAACTGAACAAACTCCATTCACTAATAAGAACCATGTAATGTAGTTGTAAGCTCCGGAAAAAAAATGCTAGTAAGTGGACTTTGAGTTGGCATTGTTTTGTCGAATTACTGTTAATAATTATTGTTGTATTGTTATTATTATATCGATCTGATTTTGCAAACGTGTGTATTTATTTGTTTATTCATTTATTATTATATGTCAGAAATTGCTGTCATCCTTCCCTCTACTCCTTCAAGGATGGGGAAAAATAAAAAGCAATAAAAACCTTTGATCCTGCTATCATGATGTTATTGCTGTTTGTTTAATATTTGTGGAATATTAGGTTGGCAACCAAAGTCATTACTGTCGATCATTTAAACGTCAATTTATTTGTTCTAATTTTATGCTGTTTTTTTTTTT
>NTHP01000115.1:462011-481601 GCA_003416845.1 Oplegnathus fasciatus | reverse complement strand
TGCAGAGCAGGTTTCACTTTAGTTTTGCCCTTGAAGCTTACAAAGCTATGTTGATGAAATGAACCACCTCATGTTTTTACTAATCTACTGATCACAGCAGGACTGTTGTTGGCTGTTTTGGAAATTAGTTCATTTTATTCTGCTGCGTTTGATAAAACAGCGAAGCGGTTTGTTACAGTGTTTGCCTCTTTTTGACTTAATCTTGACTGACCACTCTAAGCAAGGAGTTTATGTTGCAGTCACTGCCGGCACGTCTATATAGGCGAACTAGGCAACTGCCTAGAGCGGCACTTTGGCAAGGGCGGCGAAATGTGGGCCAGCTATTCATGAGCAAAATTATGGAGTAACCAATAGCAGTAGGCCTAACTGCAGGCTCTCTAGGCCAGCAGTTCTCAAACTGGGGTCTGGGGACCCCCTGGGGTCCTTGAGGGGGTGCCAGGGGGTCCTCAGAAAAATGGGGAAAATTTTAATTTCACTATTATTTCATTGACTAAAAGTCAGCCCAATGAGAGAATGTATAAGAACGACCATTCTGTTCATAGGCTTCACACTCTTCACTGTTAATCTGCCAATCTACAGTATAGACAGTTATGGAATAATTATATCTTATCAGACGGGAATCCCTGAGCCTACAAATACAAATACGGCCTGATGTCTATCAATTTGGGGGTCCTTGACACCAAAAAGTTTGAGAACCACTGCTCTAGGCTATGCGTTCTGTAAGCACAATGAATTGCTGAGGAATGTGTCAATCACGCTGCACCTGCAGCCGCCTCCCTTCCCCGCCTCCCGCCCCCAGCTCTCACGAGCCAATAGTAGCCTGGCCTACTGACACCAATTTCGATTGTCTTTGAGAAAAAAATAAATATATGAAGGCCCGCCGTGTACACTTCTGAAAAGTACACTTTATTTGCTCTCTAGTCGTTGTTTAAGTTGCTGATTATATACATTTCATGTGCGTGTGTTTGACGCACATGAGAAAGTGGTGTATAGGGGAGATTTGCACTGGTATTATTTAGTTTGAGGAGCTGAAATTGGATCATTTGGAAAATAGCTGTACGTGCTGTCATGACTCTGCTGTAAAGAATTTGGAACCAGGTTATTGGAGTTATTATGCAGACCTGTTTGGTGTGTTGTATATGGATCTGCAAAATGCCTGTATATTGTGTCATGCAAACTTTAATATTGTTGACACTTTGAGTACACTAGCGTTGCACTACAGTATTTGCGTTATGTGTATGGTATATTGGCCTTTGTGTGTTATTGCTGGTATGGTAGCCTATGCTGCAAATACAGGGGCGGCATAAATGTTTTTCACCTAGAGCGGCAGAAGTGCATGCGCCCGTCCCGGTTGCAGTAAAGGGCAAGCTGTCACTCCCACAGACACTAATTCAAATGTGTGCCTGCCCACACTCACACACAAAAACAACACACAACCTTAGAATGACCCAGCGAAGGTGTTAGAGTGTGTGTTTGTGTGTTACAAGACAAAACGATGGACACTAAGTTGTCTAAAAGCCCTGCTGGGAGTCAGCGGAGCGCTCAGTCATGTAATGCTCTTAGTACCACTTTCAACAACAAATATACACACAATCATGCACAATATAGGCACACACATGCATACCTACTGCACCAACACAAGCCTGTAGATACAGTTCACATTTTTACACTTGACAAACTCACACACACAAATTTGCAGACACCGTGAGCCCAGACACACACCCAGACACCATTACTGCAGTGCTTTCACAGCATATTATTTGCGTCCCATTACAGCACAGCAATCATTTGTCCTCCCTCTCTTCAGTCGGGCCTCTTATTTGACAAAGAGGAAGCAAATTTGGCACTCAACTAATGGGTGACTCATTCAGATTTTCTGCCATGTGTAACATTAATGTTTGTACTTAGAAGCCATCTTACGGTAATGTTTATTTAATGCATGCCTCTGCTGCCATTATACTGTCTTTTCTGTTGTTTGTAGTGCATTGTGTTTCTGCCCTTTTTTTCCCCATTTAAATCTTAGGCTGCTGTTTTTTTATTGGGTGCAAAAAGCTTCAATTCCCAAATCACCTTTTCTTTAAAAAGAAGCAATGACAAGTTGAGCTGTAGTGCCCCAGAACATCCTTCTTAGAGACAGATAACGTTTTTTTTTTTTTCTGTTTTTGATGACATGTTAGAGTGAGTAGAGAAAGGAGATGTAGGAGAGCAGAAATGATTTAGTGCACTGAAGATGACTTAAAATGTTGAAAAGATAAGTTTCCTACAGAGGAAAATGGGGCACTGGCTGTTGAATGGAACATGCTTTTTAGATGACGTTTGACTGATTGATGGATTGAATGATTATATTTTCAGATTTCAACCTCTCAGCACGTGCTTTCAGCACTGAGGATGATCAGTGTGCGATAGGTGGCCGACGGATGACCTTGCAAAGCTGTAATTGGCGGATGTTTGAAGTGTTTGGATGTTTTGACACGTAGTTGGGCGCGTTTGTGAAGAAGGCGAGAACTGAATCTGAACGTTATAGTTTCTTATCGTCCCTGACAACACCATAATAACCACTCATCAGGAAAGAAAGCCCATTACATGTCCAGTAAATACACTCTATGGGAAGATTTGAACATCTGCAGACTGATTTCCATTCATGAACAGCACAATTTCAAAAGAGCCATATGCTCCGTTTGCCACGAGCCCCCCTGCAGCAGACTGTGTGTTGTTGACTGAAGCCACCTACAGTAGCTTCGCTTTGAGGCCGTTGCCTGTATATATACTCTTTCATGTTTGTTTGTTTGTGTGCGTACTGTATTTCGAAGCTTGCATATATCCTGCCTCCTATTTTTTCCACTGCTTCCGTACACGATTAAAAATGGATGAGAACTTTATTTAGTGTGAGGCAATTCACTCTGCCAGTCAACCGTAGTGCTTCAATGAATGAGCTTTATATGTGTGTGTGCCTTGTGTGGGTGTAAGTGTGTGTGTGCGGTTGGGTTCCTCCTGAGCTGGTGGGGGTGATGAGACAAGTGGATGTGAGGTTACTGCTGGGTTAAACCAGTCTACTGTCAGGTCAGCCAGAGTTCAGCAGCACAGAGGCTGGAAAGCAGCAGACAGAAGCACAGCTCAGGTAGACGGGAGGATCGCTGTGGTTTAGACAGACAAGACCGCTGAGGTGGAATTCCCCCACAGAGACCGAGAGTTAGACGAGAGGATACTGGGGTTTAGGGGATCGCAATTAAATCCATGGGAAATCTAATCCTTTGGAAATGAAAGCTAAAGATAAGAGCTCCCTTCAGGAATGGGGAAACAAAGTAAAATCTTGTACTTTACCAGCGTGACATTATTCTCTCTTCACCATGGGAACCTATGGGAGGAAGTGAAGTCAGACACCAGCTACTACTCCGCCTTGATGAGAAAAGATGTTCAACCCTCTATTTTTTCTCTCACAGCTCCCTTCTACTCACTCTTCACTTTCCAGTTTTTTTGAAACTGAGAACAGACAAACTGCTAGCTGTAGTACTTTTTCTTTTTTACAGCGACAGTCGGTGCTTGAAGTGAAATAAAAAAATATGCTAGTACTACAAGTTGACAACCTGCATCGCATACACATGAAGTATTTGGGGCCAATTTGATTAGGGCCAATTGATTAGTTAGACAGCAGGACTTACTGATTTGTGATACCAACCATCTTAGGCAAGTCATTAATTCAATAATAATCACATCACAGTACTTATAATTACTCATCAGCAAAATTAGTTACATTGCTTCTTACACTACTGTCTGTTACTTTGCCTGTAAATAACTCAAAATAATTTCTTTGAGCTGTTGCACCTTTTCTTTTCAAATTCAAGAAAAAACACCACCTCCTTAAGCCATTGAGAGGTGGTTGTGGCCCAGCTGGATTTCCACTGAGCGCAGCGCATCGTTGTCATCGCTAACCGTGTCCTACCACCTCATTTCTCATTCGCATGTTTGAAAACACCTAACATTATCATAATGAACATAAACAACGAACATGGCTATTGTTGGTACTCACAGCATCACTTTTCAGGCCGGTAGGCAGGTACGTAGGTTGACAGGTAGGTAGGCTTATTACAGTCCTACAACAGCCACAGACACCGGATTTTTTTTCTTTTTTTTGTCAGACCATTTGATTTATTAATTGCTGTCGGGATGTAAAGAGAATTTCAACAAATATAACAACCCTATAACAAGCCTACCCTAGCTTTAACAGGAAATGATGCAATATGTGTGTTGACCAACTTGATCTCACAGAAATACATGAAACGACCACGACCTTTTAACACCGCATTACGTGGTGGTGGCACGTAATGTGTTAAAATTACGTGACTCATGTGGTTGTGGACATTTCACGTATTTCCAGTGCAAAGGGCATGTGGGAGAAGAAGAAAGCCTTTTTAGCACGTGGTTAGCTTTGTGTAACGGTCGCAGTTTTGTTAGCTTTAGGCACCAACACTACTTAGTTAGGTTTAGGAAAAGATTCACATGGGACGGGATGTTTGACTTTTGCTTTCACACGGGACACAAACCCCGGGGTTCAAGTCCTGCGTTTGACCCATCCATCCACCCCGACCATCTCCCTGTGCAGACTTTGACGCTCTTTATACTGCTGACAGTAGAAAGAAATGTGGTGCAGGCACAAAAGACACTTCCAATTGAAATAAATACTTCCATTAGTTTGAAAGTCGTGTCGCGTCATTTTAACACATTACGTGCCACCACCACCACCAGCTGCTGCCAATTAAACTTCACAAAAAAGGAAGCAAAATGTTTTTCCAAGGATTTAAAACTTTTGTTTTCCAAAATGTTTTTCTGAACTTGTCTCCTCACCATCCACAATTTGTTTTGATAGAAATTCATTTTATACATCAAAAGAATGAGGCTCCAGCTCATTCACAATGCAGCTGCCGAAAATGTCATGGGTACACACAAAGCTGAAAAGCAAATGGTAAACTTTTCTATTTTCTGAGGCTTATGATTACTTACTGTGTGTCCGTGTTTGTGGTTTATGTGTTCTTCACTGTCATTGGAAGCTGTTCTATTCATTGTCTCGTATTTTATATATCACATGCTTCTGTAGTTACTTTATGTTTACTTTAAATTAAATGTTATATCTAAATAGAATTCCCTTGTCTTGCCTCGGCAGCTTTTATTTTCCCTGTGAGCAGCTCCACCAGTTCTTTGTGCATTGCAATGTGGGACAATAGAGTTCATCAGCAGCACACTCAAAAATTAAGCTTTTGTGTGTGAGTGTATTATGATGTTTCGGTAAATGTTGTCTCTTTTCCAGTGCGAATACTCTATATTCCTATATTAAATCAGTACGTAGTAAATGACCCTCATCCGAATTGTTTTGTTTTCATGAGCTGTCATGAGGAACACTGTCCAACAGTGCTAATAATCTGGCTATTATTGATTAATATGAATGATTAAGTTTTATTCATATGTAACACTGACAGCATCCACTTCAGTATGTGTTCTTTTTATGTAAACACTAAACATCTATATATGTGTGCTGTTGCAGTATATGATTTTTCTACTTAATTGGACTGATGGCTCATCGATTGCACCTGTGCCTGGTATATTTAAGTGAATCCGTAAAGGCTGATGAAAAACTCAGGGACTGAAACACTTGCTATTGATTTCAGTCTTACTTTCTGTGCACCTGCAATGAAAGCTGCATGGAAAAATATTTTGATCAAAGCTGCATGACTCTTTTTTAAAGCTTTTCGCTTTCTATTTTGTGTTCAGGTAACCTTTTCAGTTTTTAAGTCTACCTACGCACCAAAGACGAGAGACATTCGGCTGAATCCCCTTTGTTATAAGAACTGACATTTTAGTTTTTGAAAAAATGAGAGTAGGCAATTCTGTAGACTACTTTTTATATTTCTCCGTGGCAGTAAGGGTGTCTTAATGGTTATCCGCACGTCACTCAACTTATAAGTACAAGACGCCGTGAGGCCTAGGTGCTAGATGGACAAATATGGAGAACATATCACCAGCGGAGAGGAGAGGTGAGAAGAGACAGGCAGCCAGGAGGATATAGCGTGATGATAGAGGGCATAGAACAATGAAATATGCATCAGGGCTCTCGTTAAATTTTAATCCAGACTGTTGACTGGAGGTTGACCCTGTTGTGACCCAACACTTGCGGGAGTGAAAATATCCGCCCAGGGAGGCGTGAGGGTGGCGGTGGGTGCAGGAGCAGGGCGAGGAAATTGTGAGGAAGAAGGGAGTAATGAGACTGGCTGGAGGTGTAGACGGGTAATTTTATCTGTCTGAGAGCCTGAGTGTCTGAGCATCCCCTAACTACATAAGAAGCAGGGAAAATCTGCGAGAGCCTCGAACAATTTTTCAGGAAAAAAAAATCCTCACATTTTTACATATACGGCGTGCAAACAGAGGACGTGCTACGGTTCTCAATAAGTCCTTGAAAAATACACCTTAGCAACATATAACATAATAAGAAATATGCAGGAACGTGTACTCCGAAGAGACTTTGGTGTTTTAAAGTGAAATCCTGGAAGAAAATGTCAAAGAAAATCAAATGCATTTTTCTGTTATAATAGAATAGTTCAAAGGGAACACAAAAAATTCTCTCCCAGTGCTTGAAAACAGCAGTAAGACTTTAATCTGTTGTGTTATTACGAAAAAAGCTTTTATGCACACACAAAAAAGGCTTTATCCCTTTGTGCATATAGTAAGCAGAACATTTGACCATATCCCCAGGAAATCAGCCTGTCACAGTGTCTGGCTTTGGGAAAAAAAGATGTTCATATTTGCAGACGCTGATTGAACTGCACAGGATGATAAGGCTAACTTATGTAAATTCTGGTTTTAGTTTGTATTTGCCTTTAATGTTTTTATTCAGTAAGTTGTTGCTGATGCTTGAACTCGTGTCCTTTTTTCCCTTGATATTCATTATCGCTGTTTATCAGGTTGTTTGTGTTTCTGTAAATGTATGTGAGTGTTTGCATGCATAAAAATCAGTGTGCAGGCATCAAGTATACTGTACTGTATACCGGTGATTCACAATTTTTTTGTCTAATGTACCCCCAAAGATGAGCTCAAGTGGCCCTTCATTGACACCACCCATCATATTACTATACTTGAATACAGCTGATTTAAACCGGATGTTATATAAAATTATTATCAAAGTAGATATTTTCACAGTAGTTTTGTTCATATAATTGAATGTTTAGATTGATTTAGTCAAGTTTGCATTCAAACTGGACATTCCAACTGCCTATCTGTTTCAATCTGTTAGCCTATTTGTTTATTCATTAATTTTAGCTAAACATTTTAACCATTTATCCATTACTTTTAGCCAACTATTTCAACTTTTTATTAATTACTTGTGACTAATTATTTCAACTATTAATTCATTACTTTTAGTTAACTATTTCTATTCAGTACTTTGAGCTAACTGTGTCAAACATTTATCCATTACTTTTATCTAACGGTTTCGACTGGTTATACTGTTTATCCATCACGTTTAGCTATTTCAGTGTTTATTCATCACCTTTAGCTATCTATTTAAAATTTTAATTATTAGTTTTAGCTAACAATTTTCAACTGTTTATTTATTAACTTTAGCTAACTGTTTCAAACATTTATCCATCACTGTTGGCTAACGGTTTCAACTGTTTAGCTAATTAGTTCACCTTTTTATTAGTTACATTTAGCTGACTGGTTCAACTATTTATCCATTCGCCTACATTTAGCTATTTTCAACTCTTTATTTATATACAATATACTATTTATATACATTTGTAATACAAAAACAGCTCCCATGTAAATTTACCTGAGGTTGGTACTTAAAACAGGTACTTACATCATCATAGCTTGGTTTTGTCCATTTCTATAAAATTTACCAACACTTTCTTCGAAAATCATTTTCCCATTTTTTCGCAGTAATCTCTGCTGTCTGAAAACTACAGCGTTTGGTCCTCTTTATCCTGCTGTTATTACAGACATGTCTGAACTAACCGCGGGTCCTTGACTCACTCGTGGACTCAGCTCTTTTGCTGAGCTGTGGAGTTTAACGCACAAAGATTTGTGACAGGCCACCAAAAACCAGAAATATTGAATCAGCAACAATATTAGATTTTTTTTTAAAAATTATCGTCCTTATCTTAACATATGAAGTGAGCAACGTGACGTACTGTTGAGAAAGGCTCTGTTCTATGGTTGGATTGTTCATTATCAGTGTTGGTACAAATGTCAGTGGGGTTTTGAACGAGGTTTTCTCACTTCTGGAACAGTACCTGGATGTTCTGGCTGGTTGTTTGCAGTCATGTGATTCTGATGTCGCGCAAAATCCAGATGGGGGTCAGGAAGTGAAAAGCAGAATGGACGAGATGGAGGAAAGCCCAAAGTGGTCACTGCACACACGAGCATGATCGGACTCTGCTCCTCCTGACCGCAGACAAAGGTTTGCAAGCCATTTTTGCCGCCATTTTTTGGTCAGTTTCTTGCGTTTTTCCCCATGTGAATAACAACTTTTGGTACTCGATAAAATCTCCTTGTGGTTTCTCAGTTTGATCGATTTGAGCAACCGTAAACGACACAAACCATTGGCATTTTGAGAGCTTGTGATAGTGCTTCCTTTATAGAAAATCGCTTCCTGACCCCCATCTGCAATTACCGCCACTGCAACTCAGTGACATGACGTCATATGCAAACAACCTATTGCCAATATACTAAAGATCAGCATCACACCAATTTGTAATCGTATTTGGCTGTTTATTTTCCTCCTTGACACAAATATGTGTTGTTGTTTTTTTTAAATAAAATCATATTTTCTATTTTTTTAAATTACCTTTCCACATCCCCTCTGGCAACGGCAGACTTGTGCCCTGGTTGGAAATCACTGCTGTATACTGTATGTGTTTGTTTATAAAGGTCTATGTGCAGGCCTGTGTGTATAGGTGTGTGCCTACCCACTGCTTTAACCACTCCCTCAACCTCTAGAGCACCAGCCCATAGCCTCATTAATAACCACTGCGTTTGCTGAATGGGGCTCCGGCGATCTATTGCGGTCTATTGCAGTGTTGTTTTTGTTTGGCCCTGGTCACAGTGATTCCTGGGAGATGGCAGCATCATAAATCTACAGCTTATTCATGGAGCTAACCTGACCTTTACAGCAACAGCGAGAACAGAGGGAGAGGCAGAGAGAGATGGAAACCAAGGGAGAATAGCAGAAAAGGCCAGGGAAAAGACAGAAAAGGGAGGGAGGGTGGGAGGTTAGAGGGTTTAAAGGTAGAGCTGAGGGGATGCGAATGATAAGGAGGAGGAAGGAGAGAGGTGGTGAAAGAGCAAAGCACAGCGAAGGAATGGAGAACAGACGGAGGCAGCTGGGGGAGATGTGAACGATAGAAGAGAGAAAAGGAAATTTAGCAGAGAATAGGAGAGTGAAGAGAGAGACAGAGGCAGTCAGAGGATGGAGCTGGTGGGACAGAGAGGTTATTACAGGATGAAAGCAATCAATGAGTGTGAAGGGACTGGGAGATGGAGAATTGTATGCCTGTGTGTGCGTGTGTGTGTGCATTATTCGTGTGTGTCTCAGTCGATGGATTCCATTTCCAGTGGACCTCCGTCACCTGTCGAGTCTTTAATAAAGTCCCCATGTTGGGGGTTTCGTTTGCTCCCAGATGCCACCGCATCTCTCTACATGAGCTGTCTCGCACCTGACCAACAAAAGTAAAATGGGCTTTGAGAGTAGCTGTACGCCCCATGTGTATGGCATATAGCTTTTAAATGTGTGTTTGTTTGAGTCTGTGAGTCAGTACTGCGTTTCCAGTTGCATGTGCAGCAAAGGTTTTCAACCAGGACAAAAGGGAGAGACAGGAAATCACACAATTGGGATTATCCTCCTCATCATCAATTAATTTGTTCTTGTTGTAGGTCTTGTCACGTCTTCGTTAAGCTTATTTATGTGGCCCAAAATAAAAATAAAAAGTCTGTATCAGAGGGCTTTAAAACATTAAAACACCCTATATCCTTAAATAAAATAAAAATAAATAAAAAAACATTGGTCGGATTCTCTTCTCGGAAATAGTAGTTTGACAAAATAATCTTCACTTGAGGTCCACTTACTAGCTTTTTCCAGAGCTTTCAACAGGAAATGCCATTGTTTATCTGTGGAATGATAACAACAACAATTCATCGACCAGTGGAGTTGTCGATGAAGGCAATTTAATGGTTGAAAGCTCTGGAGCCTTGATTTAAGATTTATTTTATCAATATTAAGTGAATATCAGGTTAACAACATGTAAAAGTGTTGGGTGTGAAGACTGGATCAGAGAGAGAGGATGTCAAGTAAACATTATATTATTTACCCAAACAAAAATGATAAAAACACAAATAAAAGACAAAGATTCACACACAAAACCTTTTTACAAAGATGCAGCATGCCCCCGGACCAGAATACCATAATAGAACACGACTATAATTACACCTTCCATCTTTACGTTGTTACAACCCTATTCTAAAAGGTATTGCCAGTTATAGTCTTATCTAACACAGTGCCACATTCAATTCTAAATTAAAAGCTCCCTTATTTCCTGTGCATTTAATCGATTAATTAAAATTTTCTCCCCTGCACTTTTATTTCCTTTATTACATTTGGGGCAACTTATTATTGCACTGAAAGTGTATTTCTTTTCTATTATTGTTTTGTCCTTTTCATTTCATACAACTGTAATTGATTTCAGTTTTTCTTCATTGTGTTTGTTTTCTTGCATTTCTTTGTCCTATGCAAATTAACTCGTTTAGTAGCTTATTTAAGTTAGTTGTTTATTTGATCACTTTATTTCATTTCAAACTCAAGCATAACCTGAATATTTCAAACCCAAAACTAACCTAAAACATGCAACAACCTGTCAAGATTCCCCAAATTGTCCCCTGTAATATGCCCCTGGAAAATGCTCTTGTCACACGCACACACACACACACACACACACATACACACAAAATCCAAACACAAACCTATTCTGTTACCGCGTCTCATTATTATCTAAATGATACGCTAACCATTTGTACCTAATTGCTTTGGCAATATTGTTTCTGAACTTTCATTCCAATTGAGCTCATTAAACTGAAATTGCATGGAGATAGAGGTTGATTTGTGAGCTTGCAGAACGGTGGACTGATAACTCCATTCCTACGGAAACTGCTCTGCTCATTGGTATTCTGCACCTGTCTGCCACACAGACCCATCGTAGATCCAACGAGCTAAAAAAAAAAGAAAAAACTGGACTATTAAGAAGCAATGACTCCACTGCTGTAGAGCCAAACCACACATACACACACTGTCTTTAACATTCCACAGATGAAACACCACTACATACAGTAAGCCAATTAGCTACTACACCATTAGGTTCAATATCAAGTTAGCCAGGGAAGAAATCATTAAGTGGTCTGTGCAATAAATGTGTGGACATAACAGTCAGTCGTTCACCAGGAAAATGGAATCCAATGTTTGTTTTCAAGTTGCGTTTATGGTTTAGTCTGAGGATTATTTTCTCTCGGGCTGTTGTCTTGGGGATTTGGCTGTAATTTCAACAAAATTAAACGATTTGGAAACTCGAATGAGATCCCAACAGACTGCCAGGAAAAATCACTTGAATGGTCGGGGCTGTGGTAAGGCAGAAAGTGTGCACAGACACACGCATATCCTCGTGCACATACAAGCATGCAATCACACAGCTACATCCACAGACATTCATGCAAGCATCCACAGATTTGGGCATGCACACACACACTTGGCAAACATAAAAACACACCTCAGCTTTACAAACTACACATTCTTCAGACCCTCATGTTTCCTTCCAGAACATTTACAGGCAGTCTTTGTGGGCAAAATGCCTCCGTTCATTCAGGTGATGTTCAGAGAGGGACAAAAGAGAGAAAACAGGTGTGTGGTTTCAATGGACCTGCTGATTCTTTAAACTGACCTCACCAGAAAATGGCAGCATTTGTCATTCAGTTAAAAACTTAAGGAGTAGTTCAACATTTTTGTAAATGGTTGGATTAATACCACTCTCATGTCTGTGCGTAAGCTACACTGCTGTAGGTGGGTGGTGATTAGCCTAGCTTACCATAAAGACTGGAAGCAGGGGGAAACAGCTACTTGCTGCAACAATATGTTGTCCGAAACTTCTAAAGCTCACTAATGGTTGCCTGCAACTGCACTGTGACAACAGACCAGGAAGTTACTGCAAATGACTGTTGTTCACCAAGAAATGTTTACACCAGGCATTGGTGTCCATTAGTTAACTGTAGAGGTGTTAGTAAATGCATTTCAGAACTTTAGACAGAGTCAGGCTAGCTGTTTCCCCTTGCTTCCAGTCTTTATGCTAAGCTAAGCTAACCACCTCCCGGATCAAACTCTGTACTTAATGTACAGGCATGAGAATGGCATCAATCTTCTCATCTAACTCATGAAGACAGCGAAAAATCATATTTACCAAAATGTTGAACTATTCCTTTAAAACTGTATGTTTAAGTTAATTTATGGTTACATTTTCTTGGCAAGTGACCTCTTTTCTGTCATGAGCAAAAGTGGAAGAAGCATGTCATAAAGCTGCCAGTATACTCCATCAGAAGTGCTTGTCAGATGGCCGAATAGCTTCAGAAACCTTTCCAACGTCACATTAGGGGGGGCTCTGAAACCAACGATATTCACACCAACTTCACACCGTGATTGGTCAGCTGTGCAGAGGTGAGAAGGGAGCCAGGGTTTGAACTCTCTCTAGCTCTCTTTTTTCATTCTTGACGCGACTATTTCTGACACTTTTCATGTGAACAACCGAGTGCAGGTCATAGAAACTAGTTCTCGACCCTCAGGCTGCAATACCTTTTAGCAAGTAGGTCTGTGTGAATGGTTTTGCCACTGTTCATGTCCCAACTTTCTTTTAACCATTAACCACAATCTTTCCCACAAGTAGTTTTAGTTGCAAATTTACGTTAACCAATATGAATCATTTTCGTAACAGTCATCAACGTCATGTCATGTCATTCAGGTTGGAGGACTTGTTGCAACTCTCTGCCCAATGTTATCTTCCAAATCATGAGGGTTCTGCAATGATTACAACGTTTTCTTCGCGGGAAAGTGGCTATTTTAAACATAATAGCTCCTGAAATGGCATTTGTGTTGAACTCTATCAAGCTGTGACATCTCAAGGGTGAAATCGCCTCATTGAGGGGACTGGTCACCTGTTCAATATAACCTCCCTCCACCCCTTCAAACACATCGATAAGTTCTCATTCTTTCTTTCTCACCACCGCCTTACGTTCTAGTCTTTCTTCTGTTTACTTTTCTTTTTTTTTTCCTGATTTATTTGGTTCGCCCTCCTCCCTCTTCTCGCCCACCTTCCATCTTTTACCTACGTGAATCCCCCCTCTGCTTCTCCTCTCTTTCCTGTCCTCCGTTTTCCCCCGTCCTCCTCCTCCCTTCCTGTCATCTCTCCCCTTCCCTCCTCATAACTTCATAACTCCATTTTCTTCTTCCGTCTTCGCTCCCCTCTCCTCCATCTCTTCAAAGTCATCTCAGTCTTCGCTGTCATTGCGCTGAGAATTACACATCGCTCAAAGCGGTAACATCTGACAAAACGCTGTTCCCTGACATTGTCGGTAGTAACACACGGAGTGATAGAGAAAGTTCACTCAAGCAGCCATCCTATTATCCCACCAGACGCACATACAAACTGTACCTACACTTTGACAGTTGTAGATACATCCAATTTACCTTGTAGTGGCCTCCCGAAGGGACAGCGACAACTGAACAGTTTGTAACTCAAAATAACAAACACAAGCGAGCATGCAATGCATCGCACACACTCTCTTCCTCTTCCTCCCTCCCACTCTGCATTAAGTGCATTCGAGTGGCTGGCAACAGTAGCAGCGTCAGGCTTTTATCGCTGTAATTTGTAGCCATACATCAGGGTGACAGTGGCCGGGGCAGGACAGTGTCGTCCCGCTCCCAGACACCACTGCACTCTCTACTGACACACGCCAAGGGCAGCTAGATAATGTAGATGTATGAATAAAACAACACAACTTTGATGTTGCAGATCACGATGCATCATTCATTCACATCCACAGTGAGACACAGAAGTGAAGGATACTGTTCATTTACAGCCGCGAGGATGAGATAAGGGATGCAAGGGATAAGCGATGCACTGGTCATGGCTGGACTTCAATCAGGGGAGCTTCTGTTAAAATATACAGCGTGCTATTTATGCAGTGGCTCACATCTGCATTCAAAGGGAAATGGCCAAGAGGAGGGGGCTGCACAGAGAGAGAGAGAGAGAGAGGGATGAAGAAGAGGATGAGAGGGATAAAATGTCATAGCTGGGGTTGATAGACGGGGAAGGTCCATCCACTCCATCTCTGAGTATATGGAGGGATAGAGATGAAGGGGAAGCGAGGGGATAAAAAGGGAGCAAAGAGATAGCCGCAAGCTAGAAGGGGACTGTACTAGAGAGAGTGCGAGCAGAGGGAGTAACAGGACCGGACAGGGAGAAAAGGGGGGAAAGCCGAGGGATTAGGGAGGCAAAGAAATAAGGGGAGAAGTTATAATGGTCTGTCGGCACAGAGGAAATAGAGAGAAAAATGTGCAGGTTGATGAAGGTGAAGAGGTACAGGTGGATTTGAATAGCAGTCTGGGGAGACAGAGGNNNGGTAAAGGTTAAGAGGGATTTTGTTAGATCTGTTTTTTTTATTCCATCCTGACTGATTTTAATGGGGTCTTAAAGTCGCCGTGAGGTTACCTAGGCAACTAAAATACGGTGTTGGGCTGGTGGTGGGACATTGTTATCTGTGCAGAAGAAGGGACAGAGGAATTATCCAGCTCTGACTGTGGGAGAGGCCTCTGTGTGTGTGTATGTGTGTGTGTGTGTGTGTGCGTGCGCGTTTACACACTGCTGTGTTTGCAGAAGCAGGCAGGTGTGTGGCTTGTTTGTGTGTCTGTCATTAAATCTGACAGTGTATACAGTGTGTATGTTGCACAGGTGTGTGTGTGTGTGTGTGTGTGTGTGGGAGGTGGGTGGGAGGAGTGTGTAATGGCAGGTGTGTGTGCTTTGTATCAATGCATGTCTGTGAGGTGTACAGGTGTGAAAGTGTGCAGGTGTGCGTGTTGTTTCTGTTTTGAAGATGTACTGAGTAGTGCAGAGGTGTGTGTGTGTGCTCTTGTACTTCTATCTTTGTGAGGACTCATTTTAGACAGTTCTCACAGTGTTAAAGGGCTGTTTGAGAGTTATTACCTTTAAGGTGTGTTCAGACAGAAAGTGAAGCCTATTTTCACTTCACATCATTCACGCAAATCTGACCACTGGACCGTGTGTTTATTCGCCCCAAACAGCCAATGTACCGACTGTATGTTAGCTGTAAGCTAGTTAGCAACGGACGCACTGACCGTGTCTGTGTGTTTGTTTTCATCTCAGCCTTTGACTGAACTTCATTATTTATGGAATTTGTGTTGATTTAAATTAAAATTAAAAATTTCACTCAAGTTTAAACATTTTCAACTCGTGCGGAAGAAACTTCATGTCAATTAGTGGCAAATTTACGTCTAATTGTGTCTCAACATTGATTCTGTATGCAATTGCAGTGGTGAAAAAGTTCCAGTTTATTACAACTTGGGTGTCATTTTCATGGCTACGTCCATCATTTCTATTGGTTCTGATAACATTACACTCCCCAAAATAATATCTGAGATCGGGGAAACAGCATAATCGCTACAACAAAGTACAATGGGGCAAGAAACACAAGCAGGCAGTTTAGCCAGATTACAGTAATAACTTAATTTGGAGGTAAAACCTAATGTGAGCTTGCACAAAATGTCTGTAATAATCCCTCATTGCACAGGAAAACTGTGTGCGTGCCTAACAATGGCAAGAACAGTATGTCAAAGCTGAGGCAGGAAACCAGTCTGTAGATTGTACTGGGTGTTTTTAATGGACAGAATAATTTCACTCTTTGCATTCGCTTTCTTTTCCAAATACGGTTAACCTAACCTGGAGGTTTGTTTGTACCCCCAGACTATCTGTATAGTGGTTTGACTCGTTGCCCAGATTTCCGAAATTACCTTAGTGCACACATTATTAATATTACCGAGTGGGAAGATGTCCAAAACTACAAAAACAAGTTGCAATAAACTTGAATTATCCTTTAAGGTTAGGGTTAGGGAATGCAGCGTCCTCACAAGAATAGAATTACAAACACGTGTGTGTCTCTTTGTTTTTGCAGGAATGTGTTTTGTTTTGATGAACCATGTACTGGTGTATTTTCCTCCAGTGTGTGTGCTCGTGTCTTGTGTATAGGTGTGTGTTTCCCTGTGCGTGCAGGAATGTGCCTTGTTTGTCAGTATATCTGCGTGTGAGCCTTGCTGGTGTGCATGTGTGTGCATGAGTGCAGTGTATATATATGTGTGTGTGTGTGTGTGTGTGTGTACCCATGAATCTGTCCGTCCGTGTAGCTGTGCTTGCACTATACGACAGAGTGTGAATCATCAGAAGCAGCGGAGCCATAAAGCCCAGAGCTGTTAGGCAGGATGGCTCCTGGAATGATCACAGTGAGGCTGTACTTCTATTTCCCAGGCAGCCATCACTGTGGGAGGCTGAGGAGCTGCTGTCGCTGTGTATGCGGGGACCCAAGGGTTAGCCAGTATATACTATAGTCACGCCTGACAGCACAGCCAATGGCCATAACGTCAGCGACAATGATTGAACACATGAAATATGTGCTCTTTGTCCGTGGTATTGGACAGGGTGGAGGTTAGCAGTAGGGTCAGGGTAAGGGTTAAGGCAAGAGGAAAATTGCCTGTTTGGAAAGAAAGCCTGCCTCTCTGGCTCTGCCTCCATCTTTTATTAGTCAGTGTTGAGAGCTCGCCTCAGTGACAAACAAGATATTTGTCAGATTTGATTTCCTCTCTGCAGCAGAACTTTGCTGGTTACCCCAACAGAACACTGTAATATGGAGATATTAATAATGCATACGCGCCCACTGCCAGGGCGGATCTATATAATTGCACCAGACAAAACATTCTTCTGATACTCACTAACGCAGCATAATTTTGAATAATAAGATACACTAATTTGGTGTAGTTGGGATCAAAACACCCAGATGGCTTCGATGGAAACAGATACACTTCGTGCTGGTGAGGTAAAGCTAACTTTTCCTTCAGGTTAACCCACAAAATGATTAATTTTTAATATTGTGCATGCTGATTAATGCAAAGAAAGCCTAGATAGACAATAAAAACACAAAGTAGATGTATAGATTTAGCCTATTTGGATGGATCAAAGGGGGAAAAAGGACAAATTACACATCACATTCTGTATTTTGCCCTTCAGCTGTAGCCTACCCGCTTCTCCTTTTCACCCATTCTTCAGTTTTACTCTCCATATCTAATCATTCAACAGTGCCAGTGTTTACATTGCACCAATGGTACCCACAGCTGCTATTAGAATATAGATGCAGTCATTGTTTTGCATGTTTTCACCATTTATATTAGTTATATGACATTTTGTGACAAGTGTGGGTTTTTGTCATTTACCTTCTGCTTCAGCTGGAGAGACTAAATGGAAGCTCTGCGGAATAGTGAATGAGAAATAACAACATTATTATTGTTAAGTGTTTCATAAGTAGTTTTGCAGGCAAGTACATCCATCAGAGCTCCAGGGGAGGGTGGGTGGAGGTGGGAGGGGATTCAGGAACCTGGTACGAGGGGGGCTGCATGGTGGTTTGGTGGTTGTTACTGCCTTTATCTGACTGTTGATGGCTGGAGATAGCAGAGCAGGATACGGAAGCTCAATAGTGCCATCAACAGGTGCAGGGGGGCAGTGCTGCTCACTAACCGGCTCTGAACATTCATCGGGGCGATATTCAGTGAGCTCTTTTGGGGTGTAATGGTGAAGATTTATCAGAAATATGATCAGGTCATAAAGTGAAATATGCCATCGTCTCTACAGGGTCTGGTGAAGGATATATGAGGCTCGGGGATTAAGGTGAAGATGAGGCTGGCTGGAGTCCAACCTATTCTCTGCCAAGGTCAGACTATCCTCTGGCCTTTAAAACCCTGTCAGCTATGCTCCCTCTCACACACACACACACACACATAAACACACACACACACACTTTGCCCTTATCTTGCCCAGAAGCAAGGTCAAGGTTAGCACACTTCAAAATCTCTGCCCGACTTCCTCCTCCCCCTTCACACACTCTCTTTTTACCTGCATCTTAGTCTCACACACACACACTCATACATACTGGACACACAACAAACCAAACACGCCACACAGCGGAGTTTTTCCTCCATAAATAAGCGTGGTCCATCCATCACGGGGCCTCAACGGGCCCTTCGTGCCCTCTGGCTAGTTCAGCCCAGCAGCCCCAGCAGCAGCAGCACACTGGGGGATGGACAAAGAAGGTCATCCCAAACCTCCACAAGGAGAGGGGTAATAATAATCATCATCCCTTTGAGTGTAATCTGTGTGTGTGTGAGTGTGTGGATTTCTTGCTGGAGACGGTGTGAGCAAAGCAAATGGCCTACAGTGCGTTTAAGGGCACTCACTCTTTTTTCGCTCTCTCTCTCACTTCTTCGTATAGATTTTCCGTCTGTCCGAGGCGTAGTGTAAAGGCTTCAGTGTGTGTTGCATGTTACAGGCCAGTCAATGCAGGCAGGGAGATGAAACTCATGTAGCGCTGCAGGGAACAGATACAGATTCACCCCTCTGATAGCACCACCAGGGAGACAGAGGAAATGTAGGAGAGTGGAAACAAAAGGGTGTGTGTGTGTGTGTTATGGACATACAGTGAGAGTCTATGTGTGTGTCTGGGTGTTTCTCCATCTGCGAATCTGTCTGAGTGTCTGCAAATTCATTTAAATAACAAAATGGAGATGCAAATTAGAACTCAATTAATCTGCGATACGCTGCATGTTTTCAAAGTTTAAATCTGAACCAAGACACTGTGTTCAAAGCAACACATGGGAGAGCTGCAGCCCGAAAGAATTAAAGGCTATTTGGTACAATACTATTTGATGCATATGAAGCAACCTGTTACATTAGCATATTTATTTCAGCACCCTTTGCACTATTGTCTTACTGTCTACAAATGTTTCTGTGGTTGTTTTTTCATATATATATATATATACATATATGTATATATGTATATACATATTGTATTAAAAACTTGTTGTAAAACCAACATAAAGTGTCTCAGTAAGGCGTTGGGCCACCACGTGCCACCAGAACAGCTTCAATGCTCCTTGCCATTGATTCTACAAGTCTCTGAACTCTACTGGAGGGATGAACACCATTCTTCCAAAAGATATTCCCTCATTTGGTGTTTTGATGATGGTGGTGGAGAGCGCTGTCTAACACATCAGTCCAAAATCTCCCATAGGTGTTCAGTTGGGCCGAGATCTGGTGACTGAGAAGGCCATAGCATATGATTCACATAATTTTCATACTCATCAAACCATTCAGTGACCCCTCGTGCCCTATGGATGGGGGCATTGTCATCCTGGAAGAGACCACTCCCATCAGGACAGAAATGTTTCATCATAGGATA
>NTHP01000115.1:442459-454427 GCA_003416845.1 Oplegnathus fasciatus | reverse complement strand
CGAAAACTTCAGTGTGATTGACAGCTGTCAATCATGATGTCACACCCCCTTTTTATAGCATCAAATAACTAATTAAAACAAAACGAACACTTGAACATACATCAGAATGATAAGAACTACCTAAAATGACAGAAACCACCTTTGGGAAAAATGTATTTTATGACCTATACTGGGACCAGCCACCAGGGGGCGATCGAGATGTTTTGGCTTCACTTTTGGGGAGCTGTCATGTCGTCCATCTTTATATACAATCTATGGACCGTGTAGTGGAAAATTCAGTGACTTGCACGGTTCCCATATAGCACTTCAAATATAGCTACTGCCATCCTGTGGCACTTGTACGTTACTACAAAATACAGTTTGTTTGCATGCACATTTTAAGACAGACACGGGGAGTTTATTCACCCTTGTTTTTTCCCCCAGCCTTTATTTGTTTGTGGTGACCACGCCTCTGGTCATTATTTGAGACCCAGCTTGAGACCCAGAACATACGGTATGCGCATTTAATCATAGGAATGTTGAAACTCTCCTGGAGGTTCATAATGGCCCAGCATGTTGCTTCATGTTGATTTTTCTTTTAATTTGTCACCCGTCTGTATCCTCTTGTGTATCCTCCACTGACCGTTCGGTAATTCGTCTCACCCAAAACAAGCTGCACCTTGTTCTTGTTTTCTTGAAAGACGGCCAACCAACACCTGTGTTTTCAGGTGTCTTGTTGTAGTTATTTGGAGCCACCTGAGTTTGGATCTCATTATTCTCACCTGCTCGAATTAACCACAAGCCATAAACACTCCAAAAAACTGAATCCAAACATGCTTGTGAATGCAGCAGTAAATTTGTTTTCCGCCTGTCACCATCTTTCGTCAACACCACCCTCTCATTGTCACTTTCACTGTCATTTTTCCCCACGTCCTTCCTTGCTCCCCTTCTTCTGTCACTTCCTCCTCCACCATTTCCATCCCTCTCTACTTCCTTCCCGAACTCTTTCTTTCCTTCCCTGGCATTTCCCTCCCTCACTCCATCTCTCTGTAACTAATGGTCCTTAAACGCAGCTCCAGCTGTCGTGGCGTTGGGACTAAATCAAAACAATCATGAGTTATTATCAGCGGCGTGCTGACTGATTGTGCTAATGTCCGCACTGATCGTATTAATGCCGGGGTTGATTGGAACACATCCATCATAATATTCTTGGCAATGAAGAGGTAATAGCCGGCGTTATCCTGATAATGAAAAAGACTGTTAGGCTGAAGATTAAAACTAAACAGTGATAACAAGGGACTTCATATTTGGGAATTACTGAAAGCAGAAGGAGAAATCTCTGCTCCTCTCCTCCCTCCCTCACTTTTTCCTCTGGTGATGTCCTTGCCTCTTCTCCTTTACCTCCCAGTTCACCCCATTTCCTAATCGCCAACTAAATGCCTCATTTTGCTCCCTATACATCATTTCTTTATGCCTTCTTCCTTAACCCCATCACTTAATTATTCACCATCCTGTCTACTTTTCTTCTTCTTCATCCTCTTCTGCTTCCTTTTTAGACTATTCCTTCTTTTCCTCCATATTCTTTCCTCCCCTTTTAGTAGACATCCCACCCTCTTTTTCTCCCTATTTCGTCCTTGTCTTTTATTTTTCGCTTTCCTCTTTAACCCTCCTAATTCCTCCTCTCCATTCCTTCTATTTCTGTTCTCTTCTTATTTAACATCCCAACCGCTTATCCTCCCTTTTTCTGACTGTTTGTCCTTTCCCCCATCTGCTCATTCTTCATCCTATTTGTAGAAATCCTCCCTGCTCCTTCCTCATTTTGTCTGCTTATTCTCTGACAATCCACCTGTTTTTTTCCCCCCTTTTCCTCGTCTTCTCTTGTTTGACAGCCCACCTGCTTTACCTCCTTATCC
This sequence comes from Oplegnathus fasciatus, assembly GCA_003416845.1. Taxonomy (NCBI): domain Eukaryota; kingdom Metazoa; phylum Chordata; class Actinopteri; order Centrarchiformes; family Oplegnathidae; genus Oplegnathus; species Oplegnathus fasciatus. Next base: position 452,535 of record NTHP01000115.1, on the reverse strand, counting down.
TCCCTGGGTCTCATTTATTACTTGCTCTATATCCCCACCTCCGTATCAGCGAGGAGCCCTGTCCATTTATGAGAAAGAGAGGGAGAGAGAAGGGTGGGGAGGTGTGGGAGGGAGTTTGAAGAGTTTTAATGAGCCAGCGCTCACACTTATGACAGGATGGGTAAGTGACGGAAAATTAATCTGTTTGAGAGAGAATGAAGGTGTGTGTGTGTGTGTGTGCGTTTGTGTGTACGGATGTACATATGGGAATTTTTGGGAATGTGTGTGTGTGTTTGTGTGTTGTTATCCTATGAGAGTTCACTGGCTCACCAAGCAGAGACATTTTTAACTTGCACAATCAATATGAGTGGGTGCGTGTATACGTAGTGTGTGTGTGTGTGTATGTGTGTGTGTGTGTGTGTGTGTGTTATACTGATGAATGGCCCAGCTCTTAATGTTCTCAACCACTCTGTGGACTAACTAGACTATTTAATCACCCTCTCTCATCCCCCGCCTCCTCCTCTCTGTTTCTGCTTCTCTGCCAAAGCTGAGTGTACTGCTGAGGTTAGGCAACACTTATTGTACAATACATTACCTCTGTGTGTGTGTGTGTGTGTGTGTGTGGGAGAAAGAGAGTGTGTGAGTATTAGCACTGCATCAGTCAGTGTCCAGCCTGCTGGCTCGTACACCTGTCGGCTCGTTATGGAGCACAGGAACAGATAGAGGTGGCACATGGAGCATAAATCTAACACACACTGTGCACAAACACACTTACACACAACCTTGTTATACTTGTGTCGACTCACACTCACTCACTAACTTCCCTTTAACTTCCCTCCATCACCGCTAATTGCCTGACTGCAGCTATTACCTTAACTTTCACGTTTAACCGTGACACTTAAAATAACCCTTTTCCTAATGAGGTTCAGAAAGGGCTGCTCGCAAATTACTCTTTAGTGAGATCTTATAAGATAGTGGACATAGACAGCTCACACACACACACACATGCAGGAACACACACACACACACACACACACACACACACACACACACACACCTTGAGGACTGAACCTGCAATCTACCTGTAACTGGAGGTGGGTGTTGGCACACGAGATGATCACTTTGTGGCGTGTGCGTTGTGAGTTTGTGTGAGAATAGGTGTGCGTGCATGTGTGTGTGTGCCTACAGCAGTAATGAGCACTGGGCCATGGGATGCCCAAAGGCAAGGTTCCCTAACGGGGTCAGACTCAAGGACGTCTGGCACTGATCCACGCGCCCACCTACAGTACACACACATAAAACATATTGGACCAGCAGACCACAAGCTGATCCACCACCATTAAACAATGTGAGGAAACACATGCTTTTTGTACATCACACCCACCCGTCGTGTTTTCTCTCATTCTGTCTTCTTTCTCTGTCTTTTATGCAAACACACACACACACACACACACACACACACACACACAGTGAAACACCCTCTATTCGTCCCCAAACGAACGAGAGATTCACGCTTCACTAGCAAAGACTCTCAGAGTGTAGGTTATTAATGAGAGCATGTCCTAACAACATTACAGAGCTACTGCCCCATGGAGGAGAGGGAGAGGAGAGGAGAGGAGAAATGTGTACAGTATGAGAGGAGAAAAGAAACAGGAGAGGAGAGAGATGAGGAGAGAAGAATGAATGAGAGAAGAGGAGAGGAGAGTGGAAAGGAAAACAAAAAAGGTGGAGAAGGAGGGGAAAAGAGAAAGAGAAGAAGAAAAGTGAGAGGAAAGAGGTAGAAGTAGAGGAGAAAAGGGCGAAGAGGAGAGGGGGGAAAGAGGTAGAAGAAATGAGATGGGATGGGAGGAGAAAAAAGAAAATGAGAATAAATGAGAAAATACAGTAGGAGGTGGAGACAGGGAGAGGACAGGAGAGGAGAAAAAGAGGTAAAGGAGAGGAGAAATAAATAGTAGAGGAGAGGAAAAGGAGACAGGGACAAGAGGAGAGAAAGTAAGTAGAGGCAAGGAAAGTAGAGGAGAGAATAAATGATAAAAGAGGACATGTGAGTGGAAAGAAAAAAGAGGAGGAAAAGGGGGTGAGAATGAGAGGAGGAATGAGAAGATTAGGAGAATACCAAGAAAAGTGATAGAAAAGAAGAGGACAAGAAAGAGGTAGAGGTAGAAGAGAGGAGAGAAGAGGAGAAAGGACAAGAGGGGGGAGATGGGAGGAGACAAGAAGAGGGGAATAAATTGGGAGGTGGAGACAAAGGACAGCAGAGGCGGAGAAAGGTGGACATGAGGAGACGAGAAAGGACAGGGGAGGTGAGAAATTAGGTAGGGAAGAGGAGAAAGAGAAAGAGAAAGAGAGGAGAGGAGACTAGACAAAGAGAATAAATAAGGAGAGAACAGGAAATGAGAGTGGGAAGGAAAAGAAGAGGAGAAATGTGGATTAAGTGGAGTGGAGAAGAAAGAAAGGGTAAAGGAGAAAGAGGAGAAGAGATGAGAAAATAGGAGGAGGAGGAGGAGGAGGAGGAGAGGAGGATGCAGAAACACCCAGAGCTGTCTCAGTAAGTGTGCTGTTTGGATCCCCCTGTGGCGTTAACAATGGTTATATTGGAAAAGTCATGATAGATGGGCTGCGCACCGCTGAGGAGACAGTGCCATCTAGTGATCGGTGTCTGAAACTCTCTCACAGAGCGGAAACCACTGAGCCCTGCACCCTCATGTCACACTCACTCTCACCTACACACACTACTATCCATAAACATCCTCCTCCCCGCCGCTTCACACTCAAACAATCTGCTGCTCGTGGTCGTTTTTCACCCAACTCCTGCGTCATTACAGAGGCAACATGCGCTGTCACACAAACTGAGCGCAAAAACATATTTAGAATTGATAGCCAGTCTTGTGAGCCATGCTGTGTGTGTGTGTGTGTATGTGTTTGTGCTGCTTGCTTTTTATTGTGTAAGTGATCCGGGGAGCGTTATGGGAGCAGAGCGATAAGCCTGGTGTCACTGGCGTCTAATCATACTCCATGTTCCTTATCGGCTCCGGGCTCAGGAGACGGAATGAACTGTGGAGAGGGAGAAGGGGAGGAGGAGGTGGGGGAGGAAGAAAGGGGGATACAGTGGGAACTAGAGATGGAGGGAGAAGGGGAGAGCAAGAGGGGATTGGTGGAGAGAAAAGGTGATAGGGAGAAGAGAGACGAGGAGGAGAAAAAGTGGAGGATGGGAGAGGTGAGGGGGGAGTGGAGGACATGAGAGAGGAAGGAGTGGAGATTTAAGGGTCTGCTGCACTAAAAGCATATAAAGAACCAGTGCCAAGCCCCGTGTCCCGACTCACCTCACCTCCCACACAGCACAAACCCACCTTGTGTAAGAGGATCCACCACTTCAATGCAACTTGCCACTGCGTGCGTGCATGTGTGGGTATGTAGCCTATGTGTGTGCGTGTGTGTGTGCACGTATGTGTGTGTTGGGGTTATCAGGAGTGCTAAGGATGGGTGGTAATTGAATAATGACAGTAACGCCTCTGATGGATTACCTGTCACTCTTCCCTCTTCCCTCCCTCCATCACTGTCATCCCTCTCTTCTCCACCGCTCTCGCCTCACAACCTCCAGTCAAATTGTCTCCCGTCCGTGCCGTCACCCGTGCCAGCAGAGATAAAGACACCCACACCCAACACACAGGATGACACGCCTGCACGGATTTACACATCCACGCCGCAAACGTGCATCCTCACGCACTTTTATTGGCATTCACAAGGACTGGAGGAAGTATTCAGATCCTTTACTTAAGATAAAGTTACAACTCCTGCAAGTATTAGTAGCAAAAAGTACAAAAGTACTCTTTATGGATCCTTTACGAGTGTTATATTACAATATATTCTATTATCTGATGCATTAAGATGCAGAATTTAATCAGTGGTGGAACAAGTACTATTCAGACCCTTTACTTCGGTAAAAGTAGCAATAATACACCAAAAATACTCCATTACGACTAAACATTTTACTTGAAAGTACAAGTACATACTAGATTGTTATCAGTGATGCATTCATTTGTGAGCAGCATGTTTTCCGCCACAGATTTTTTAAATTGTTGCCAAAGACTCGTGCTGCATTGGTCTCTTTTAAGTGGTGGAAAGTAACTAAGTACATTTACTTAAGTACTGTACTTAAAGCTAGGGTTGGTAACATTGAAGAAACCAGCAAGAGTGAGCTAGATTTTGAAAGTATCCGTCCCCCTCTTCAGGCCTCCCCCCAAAACACATGAACGCACACTGCCTGACTACTGCTGGAGGAGGAGCCCACGAGAGAGCGTTGGAGAGAGGAGCACAGCGCATCGTTGTCGCCGCCAACTGTGTCCTACTACCTCATGTCTCATTCACATGCTTGAAAACACCAACAACATGGCTATTGTTTGCACTCACAGCGTCACTTTTCAGGCCCTTCAACTCCCTCAGTTCCGTCTTTCTTTTCTTTCTCTGCCATTCTTGTGCGGCTGGTTTGCTAACATCAGCCACCTGGCCTTGTGGAAGACTCCAGTCATGCGCAATGAGTGCACGGGCAGAGTTTGCGCAGGTAGGCAGGTACGTAGGTAGACAGGCAGGTAGCCCGTCCAGTCATTTCATTCGGTCTGAATGAAATGACTGGACGGGCTTATTACAGTCCTACCACGGCCACAGACACCGGATTTTTAAATTTTTTTTGTCAGAGCATTTGATTTATTGATTGCTGTCAGGATGTACAGAGAATTTCACCAAATATAACAAAAATGCTTCTAAAATACACTGCTTACCCTGTTAAGCACAATTTTGAGGTGCTTGTACTTTACCTGAGTATTTCCATTTTCTGCTACTTTATACTTCTACTCTGCTACATTTCAAAGGGAAATGTCACCTTTTACTCATTACATTTATGTGACAGCTATGGTTATAATAAGTTACTTTGCTGATTCAGATTTTACATACAAAACAGAGCATAAAATATAGTGTATAGTAACAGACTAAACTACCCAACAGTATATAAAGTCTCTAAAATTAGCTGAACCAGCTGCTTACACAGTAATGCATCAGTAATCCAATAATATGTCACACTAAGAGGGGCCATGAGTACTGTTACTTTTGATAGCTACTTTAACTACACTTGTCATAGTAGGAAAAGTACAGGTGTTACTAATAACATTAACGATGGCTTCATTACATTCAAGTGTCCCAGTGAGCCATGACAGTTTGACAGTGAGCCAGCATGAATAATACCAGGACCCTGAAATTGAAGCAGCTGAATTCAGCCATTTTGATGCTGTTATTTACACCTGTGCTTTTCCTACTGTGACATGTTAAAATGTCTTCTGTGAAATAAGTCTTTTTTAGACTTGACTGCAAGACTTTAGTAGGGGAGTATCTTTTTTTTATGCATTGCTACTTTACTTATGTAGATCCCAATACTTCTTCCAGCACTGCTTATTTTCCTGTATTTCATTTATAATTATATGTATTTTTATTTTACCAGTTAATGCTTTTTTATATTAGTTTATTATTGTCAATTTAGGGGAGGTTCGTTTTATAAAGCTGTGGTTTCTTGATCTCTCTTTCTGCATCTTTTCTCACTTCTGTAATCTGTTTTAATGCTGTTTGTATGAGTGGAAAAATTATGAAATTACTAGTCTCTTTCCCCGACCGGCATTGACACACTTTCCTCTCTTTCAGACCAACACCTCGAGGTTGAGAGGGCCGTACTGAAGACAGGGTAGTTGTTTTTATTTGTGCATTACAGCAAAATGGCCAGCAAGAGAGCTGAGGATTGAGAGCAATTGCAGCACTCTGCTGCAATGCAGTTTAATCTACAGTATCTGCTAGCTACTAAATGGTACTCCTCCATCACGGACACAGACTTTCTCTAAAGGATTAATGTTGTAAATGCAGTGCCAGCAGGGGCATTTGGTCCATGCTGAGCAGAGGTCTGACTCCACGCGGAGACCACCTATGATGATGGTGTGTCCCTGATTCACCTGTCTACCTGGGAGGTGCTTCTCTCCGCCTGAGTGAGCACCTGAGTCTCTGTTTGCAGGTCTTTGTGTGTGTGAGCTCCCTTTTTTTTCTACTTCTCTGCGTCCTAATTCCTCCCCTCCTTCTTTCCTTCCTTTCCCAAATGACCGAGAGGGAGCAAACAGCCTATTTCTGAGTGAATGTGTGTGCAGAAAGACTGAGAGCGAGAGACGGGAGTGTGAGATGGAGCAAGAGAGATGATATCAAGCATAATTCATTTCCACACAGATATCATGTAGCCGTTTCAGGATAATTAGAAGTCAGCTGGAAAGGAGTAGAGAGGATTATTTTCTTTATCATCATTCATTTAATTGGTTGAAAAAAAAGAGGATTTGCAGCACTACACATTCAGGAGGAGTATTTACATCAAGCCTCTTTGAAGACTGTCGGACAACAGCAGAAACAAACAGCACCAATGGTACAAACCAGAGTTGAATTAGTACAACAGATACGCTTTTACCCTTCACAAAATATTGCTTCTCTCAAGAATTGTGGCATCCTTCATCTTGCACATTCACACTTTTTTGCCATCAAGAGCCAAAATGTATACGGTCGGCTACTGGAGATGAAATGTGACAGTGTTTTGTTTCAAAAAGCCCTGTAAAAAGCTGCCGTCGCCTCAGCAAACGACTGTAAACACATTCCTGTGTTTGTATCTGTTGTACTAGATCGAACTCGTTGCATTTCTTCCAGTGCGATGAGGTCAAAAAACACAGCTTGACGAGGAGAACTTCATCCAGTTTATCAGTTAGTCAGTTTATTGCCGAGCTCTGTGGTGCAGAATGTGAAAGAAATGTCGAAGGTGGAGGCGACAAGTAAAGCCCAGTATTACAGTCTGTTAAACACTTTACAGTACATGATTCTGTAGGTCAAGTAAGGCTTTAAACTGGCTGGTGATTTAACGTGATTCTGTAATTACAGTTCCTTTAAATGTGTCGGAAGAATAAATGATCTTATAGATTATTTGACAATTACCATTTCCTCATAGCACATTAATTCGATAATACTCTTCTTCATGAGAATTCTTTGATAATTTTACACACTGCACTGACTAATTTCTGCTTGTAGTACCAGCCTCTGACATCCTCCTGTTATTAACTCTTTCCTTCTATCATTATCAACTCACTATTGGTAGCAATCTTTAAGTATAACTGATAAATTGTAAAAAAAACAAAAAAAAAACCAGCAGACTTTTGGGTGATGCAAATGTTGTCACAGATGAGAAAATTATCAAAGCTTTTTAAAAAAAGAAGACTCTGGAGGCAACCCAAGCCCTAATCCAGTTTCTCCTAACTGTATAGTGTAACAGTACACTGTGAGCTGGCATAGTCCGGCCCACCATACCAGGCGTGAGAAAGCAGTGATCCAAAGTTGTAAGCTATACAAGCCATGGGAAAGCAGCAATCCTATCAACACACACACAACACATAGGCACATAAACATACACACACACACACACACACACACACACACACACACACACACACATTTTCTCTCACTCACACACAAACAGCATAATATGCCAGACTTCCACTTAGGGTAGTAATGGCTGTGGGAAAAAGCGTATACTCACACATAGACACACACACACACACACACGTACAGTAACTGAGACTTCTAAGCTCAAAGTTAATAGCACCCAGTTGTTCAGTGCCAGAGACAGGCCCTGTGGGGGGAGGGAGGGTATGGGTGGTACTGAAGCTTAGACTAATGCAACAGGAAGGACACAATTTCTCAACAAACACTCAGGGTAGGAACATTTAACTTTTTTAGTGTGTATAAATCAATATTGGGGGTAATTCCACTAAAATATTTATCAAAATCCTCTTTTTAAAATGCTTTAAAAAGACACCTAATCTGTCAATAACATAACAACTACAGCACTCATTAACCTGCACTTCTTTTCTATTTTATTGTTTTTTATTTCTACCCTATTCTTGTCTATTTCCTACCCTTTCTTCCCAGTGTCCTCTTTAAAGCTAAGCTCAATTTCAGGGACGTTGTCTGAAGTTTTTCTTAGCTGATTAGCCCCTCTTAGCGATGTCCCACCCTGCCAGCCAGCATACATAGAGGAAGTACTAGGTTGGAGGAGGACGAGGACATGATAATAATAGAGAACGGGCGGTGAAATGCAGGGAGAAAACAAAACACAAAAAGCAAAGCAAAAAGGAGGAGAGATGGCGAGACGGAGTGGCAGAGGGACACAGATGGCAGGGAGGGAAGGCAGAACAGGAGGACGGAGACAGAGGGATGGGGTGAAAGTTGATGCGCTGGATGTCTTCCTCCTGTTCCATCAGCAGAAGCCTGTTGGAGGGAAAGCGCAATAATGAGAACAGCTGCAGTGGACACACACACACACACACACACACACACACACAAAGGAAAACACACTCCTCCAGCCACTTACCCACCCGCTCTTCATCAGCAGATCCACATAGACTCCAACAGACTTTCACACACAGGCAAAAAGACACACACTCTTACCCTCACACTCGAAGGCTTGCAGCATGGTGGTGTAAGTGGGGCCAAGCCAGGAGGTGTAGGTACCCAGAACCCTTTGCAGGTGGTGGGTGGCATCACTGAAGAGCACATTGGATTCGCCATAGCCTGCTGAGCTGAACAGGCTGAAGCCCTCGGTGGCGTTGCCAAACACATTCTGCAGGAGAGAAAGTGTGTGACAGGACTTAATGCATGAGGGCATGCATGGATGTGCGTTGGCGTGCTCTGTGTACGTGTGTGTGTGTTTGTTTGGGTTTGTGTGTGTGTGTGTAGCCAGGGGATCAGCACAGGATGTATCAGTCATCCTGGCGTCTCCCACACACACACTCAGTAAGGAAGAAGGATGACAATTTAGCAGAAACCTGCTGATCGATAACACAGGCTCCATAGAGATATGAGACAGACAGAAACACACATCTGGAGAATAACACACACACACACACACACACACACACACACACACAGCTGATGCAATTTCTGTCCACACCCACCTGTAAACGTTCCAGGTACTTCCAGACGCGACACTTGTTCTCCATGCGCACCACGACAGCGTTAGCAGGGACGGCTGCCAGGTGGCACCGTTCAAACTCGTCCAAACCCGCCTCAGTTCCATCTGGGCACAGCAGCTTCAGGTCCTCCAGCTCCAGATCCAGGGCCCAGGACTCCTGGTTCTTACCTGGGCAGGAGAGGGGTGAAGGTGTGTCAGATGTGAATTAAAGCCCATTTAGAGCTCCCACTCAAAGAAGCGGCATTACTGCTCGCTATAAACCCCATCCAAGAGTAGCAATTGTCCAATCATAGCTCAGCTACAGTAGCTGTGAAAAATACAGGAATAAAAGTGTAAGGAACGGATTACACAGCGTGTTCATTTGCTCTAACGTTAGCATGCCTGGCTAACTAACTTACTACACACAGTAGTAATCATACCTCCAAAGGCAAGGGGCTTGTTATTTGCTAACCACATTATTTTGTGGGGTTACAGTTAGAAAAATATCTGTTCAAGACTGACACATACACTGAGTGGGAGCCAAGATGCCACTATATCAGAGTTTAGGCTAACATTAGCGGCTCTGTCCTGCTCTTTATTTGGTTTGGGAAAGTTTACAGTCCTGCAGCTCCAGCCAAACTCACATTAGAAAGGGCTATATTTGCCAAACTCACCATTAGCTGGTGAGGATGTCGACTTTTCGCCTGGGTCATGCAGCTTTAGCCTCTTTTAGTCTCTAGCCTTTGTTAGTCATTTATCATTATATGTCTGTAGCTATCAAATGCACATTTAAGACTCTTTTACAGGGTTCTCAGAGTTTTAGCATAAGAATTAGCTTACACTAGCTAGCTACAGTTAGCTAGATTTCAGCTGACAAAACCCGCAGTCGTTGGCAAGAAATGAGAAGCCTAATTTTGTTTTCCCCTGTCTGAAATCGAAGACCCATAGTTTTTTGGTGGATAAATCTGTCAATGTTATTATTGTAAACTGCACATTTGCTTTGCTAAAAGTTTGTTTGACAGGCATAGCAACAGTAACTAAGGGGGGGTGGGGCTTAGCCTGTTACACTACAGCCTTACTTGGT
>NTHP01000115.1:419163-432910 GCA_003416845.1 Oplegnathus fasciatus | reverse complement strand
TAAGTGTGAATGTGAGTGTGAGTGGTTGTCTGTTTCTATATGTCGGCCCTGTGATTGACTGGCGACCTGTCCAGGGTGTACCCCGCCTCTCGCCCAATGCCAGCTGGGATTGGCTCCAGCACCCCCGCGACCCTCTAAAAGGATAAGCAGTATAGATGATGGATGGTAAGGAAGGGTAGCCATTACCTGTCTCTATGATTTGAAGCTGAGCTGAGGTTTAAGGTGCGCACAGACTATGTGGCTTTTGTTTTTTATCATGTGATGCTATGGATACAGGTGGTGTCACAATAGCCATGTAGTTCATCATTTGGCAGTGTCGCACTGCAAAGCTCTGGACATGTGAGGTCACAAAAACATTACAATTTCCTAAAATGATAATAAACCTTCCACAAATATACACTTTAGCACAACAACAGTCGCTTCACGCAACATGTGTTCGTTATGATTGCTACAACTAATCGGATGTCCAGACAGAAAAATGGTGTTTACACAATTGAAACTTGATTGATTCTGTCTTCAAAAATCGCTTGAAGACCTACCTACTCACCTAACGTGTGCTCTCTCTCCATCTATTTCTCTCTCAAAAAATATTGTCATTTGCTATGCATTTATGTGCTACTTCATGCACGTGCAGCCTTGTGGCACTTGTGTCAGGTGGAACGTGGAAGTGAGTGTTGAGGCACTTCACCTCGAAGGCTTCTTCATCTGCTGTAGCTTTGGACAAAATAAATGGGGGGCCTGTTCCAAATAACAGGTTTACTGAGTTGTCTGAATAACTTTTCTAAGTAAAACCTGGATCTAGAATTAGGTGACAGGACACATACAGTAATATTTTATCGTCAGTAGGCAAAATCTATAGCTGCTGAAGTTTTTTGCGAGATTTAAAACATTAGAATAAATGCTTTAATGTATCTGAGATGTGAAACGTCACGCATATGACCCAACCTAACCTTCAGAAAGACCCATTTGTGTGTCATCAGGAGTTGCAATGAAATAGGCTATAGAGGTAAATAAAAACAGAGTGTAAAACAACCTACTTGCAGTGCTTCATTCTGGCTTTTCAAGAGGCATGGTGTGTTCTGTTTTTAAGATTTTGAAATCAAGCAATTGCTCCGACAGTGATGAATCTTCACTGCACAAAACGGCTGAAAGAAAAATGCAGTTTGACAATGAGCAGTGTTTGAATCATACGCTAGGTACATTTTGGCTAATAAATAACATTGAAAATGGGGGAAAGTGGCTGGGTATGGCTACTACAGACTTAATTTTGGGTGCAGTAAAAGTCCCACCCTCCTGGTGTCAACTGCTATAGGGTGACCAGAGTGCCCATTGTTACTTGTCTGTCTTTTAGTGCACAGTTATTTTTTTGCCAGACAGACATCGTGCTAGTTTGAGTGAGAGTGAGAAAGTCTTTCTGTTTGTTTGCTGCCTTAAATAAATCAACAGTGTGTATGTGTGTGTATGCACAGCATGAGTGTGTGGTGAACTTGTATCATCTCTTCCACAGATGGACAGTTGGTGTGTCTGTGTGATAGCCCTAAATGCCTCCAGGCCTCCCAGTGCCACGGTACGCGGTGCTTCTCCTCTGTCAAAGTCAGCAGCAGCGGGGTGGAGTTTGAGCGCGGCTGCCTGATGGGGCCGGAGAAAATCCGTTTGCATTGCTCCACAGCTCCATCCTTCCACCAGGCCATTTTCTGCTGCTCCCAGGACATGTGCAACGGCAACACCACCACAAGTTTTCTGATGTCTCGGCTTCCAACAGGTGGATATTAGATCATAACACGCTTCATTTTAGCAAGAAAGGAACTGTCAAATAGAAAAATTGTGTTCTGTAGCTGTCTGTTAAATAATCATAGTGACATGTTGTTATCTAATTTTCCCTTTACTGTTTCTTCTCCACTCCTGTTCACAGCCCCAGAAGGTGAGCCAGTTCGGTATCGTGTGGAGACCTTGGCTCTCTTTGTACTTGGTCCGGTGGTGGTTCTGGCTCTGCTGTCTGTAGTGTCAGTTTTGGCCTGCAGGAGGCTCCACCATGGCCGTCTGCAGAGGCTGCAGGAGTTTGACACTGAGCAGGGAGCCATAGACGGCCTCATCACCTCCAATGTGGGAGACAGCACTTTAGCGGTAGGAATAAGAGAGGTTTTCGTCGAAACAATGAAAAGAGATTCGCAACAGAGTAAACAGAGATTCCACCTCACATGTTCTGTTCACTCCCAGTCTTAACAGTGTGTACGTCTGTATTAGCAGGGTGTTTTCCCCTCCCATAAATGATTTTGAAAAGCAGCTGTTTCTGTTTTGCTGACTCTTGTTCACCTGCACAAACCTTCAGTTATAAGTCAAGGTCTTTTAGGATATCTACAAGTCGTGTTGAAGGATGTTTGATTGATAAATGGTGCTGAGTTAAGCACTTGCAGGCACCCTGATTTCACTCCAAGATCATAGTGTTTTGGTCAGTACCATTTTCACAATTATATCCTGTTGTCTTTGCCTTAATAAGGTCCCAAATTTCTGCAGTGCGGAAGTAAGAGTGACGCCCACACACTGACTCCAAACCACAGTTTCTTGTAAACGGATCCCAGTCGGATCTTTGTCGATGCTGAATTCCCATAGTCTTGCTCCTACATGTGATGTGTGTATGCTCCTTCTAAAGATTTTGACGTATGCAGCTAATCTGATATCTGCATCTGTCTTCAGGACCTGTTGGACCACTCGTGTACATCAGGCAGCGGTTCAGGTCTTCCCTTCCTTGTCCAGAGAACTGTGGCCAGGCAGATCAGTCTGATGGAGTGTGTAGGTAGGTTTAACACACAATGGTCCATCTGCAGGTTGGGTTCAGGTCTCTAACCGAGAAACTGATTTTATCGGTTGACTAATTTAATTAGAGCCTTACTGAGGAAATTCATATCACAACCAGCTAAATATTTATATAACGTATGACATACCAAACAAAATCATTGAAACAAAAACCACAAGTCGCCTACAGTGCAGAGTAGTTTACGTGCACAGACAGTAAATTGACGTCATTTGTCTCCTTAAATATGTCTTGCGTCGACTCAGTTTCAGTTTGCTGTTTATCAGTTTTCTGGATGACTTTACATATTTATTCTGGGATGTAACCTGTATTAAGATACAGATTTGACAGTGATGTCAAACAGATGATGTGAGGGCAACGATGATAAGAGGTCACATCATTTTTGACTAATTTAAAGCTAATTTAAAACTGACAAAACACAAGTCGTGTGTTTCTTTGTCTTTCCGTTCTTTGTTGTTGTTGACCATGTTGAAAGTTACGACACTTGTTTTAGGTTTACTCATTGTCATGGAAACTCTTGACAAATTTCAATTTGAGCGTTCAAATGAAAGTATGTAGGTCACATGCCTTGGGATCCTGTTTTGTACCACAGTACCATACAGTACAGTTTGTACCAGGTTGGAATTGGAAAAATGTGGCTTGGTGCAGTTTTGTGCTGTTGATGTGGAAACATCAGATCTGTGTCAGACAACATCAGACTCAGAGCTCCTTCAGCTGCGGTGTGAATGTAGCCATAAAATAATATGAAAATACCCTAAAAGCACTTTTCAGATTACCTTTTTTAAAACTCATGTATCTGAATATTCCCTTTTTTGTCTTCCTGTGCTCAATTTCTCCTTTTCTCACCTCTCTTTTCCAGGCAAGGGAAGGTACGGGGAGGTATGGCGGGGCCAGTGGCAAGGGGAGAACGTGGCTGTAAAAATCTTCTCCTCAAGGGATGAGAAGTCCTGGTTCAGAGAGACCGAGATCTACAATACAGTGCTGCTAAGACATGAAAACATACTGGGTGAGTCTGTTACACACAAAAATGTTAGATCTTGCAGACCAGTTGGTGCAATGGGGGAAATGGTTGGTTGCGAAAAAAACACATTTCTCATTCTAAAAGATGTGATTTCCCTGTTGTCTCCACTGTATTCATTCCTGTCAGAGATGATGCTTTAGCTTTGTTACTAAGAACATATTGTGATATATCTTGTCTTAATGCTTTTTATGTCTTATGGAAAGCAGTTTGAACTGCTTTGTTGTAGAAATACACACATTTGTTAGAATCTCTTGAAATAATGTTTCATGTGGGAGGGGCGTTCCACTTAGCTTGTCTTTTTTAATCTCAACTTCCTGTAACGTTCTTGTGTCCTAACACCTTTATGTTTGAAAGCAGTTACACAAAGAGGTGAAAGTGATAAAAAAGCTACACCTGTGTAATATACTATGATGCAATCCAGCAAAATAAGCCAGTAATAAATGCCATCCATGCAAGAGGAACTTGACTAACACTGGTATAAATAGTTTGAGGATCTTTTACATTTGATTCTCATCTGCCGTGTTGTTCCATTCTCTCCTCCCAGGCTTCATGGCATCTGACATGACTTCTCGCAACTCTAGCACCCAGCTGTGGCTCATCACCCATTACCATGAGAATGGTTCTCTTTATGACTACTTGCAGCGAGTTGCCGTGGAGACGTCAGAGGGCTTGGCGATGGCGGCGTCGATAGCGTGCGGCCTGGTGCACCTGCACACAGAGATCTTTGGCACGGAGGGGAAACCGGCAATCGCACACCGAGACCTGAAGAGCAAAAACATCCTGGTCACAAAGGAGCTGCGCTGCTGCATCGCAGACCTGGGTCAGTCTATTATCCAGTATTTTACTTTCAGCTACTGTTAGTCTTTTAGTCTTTGGGTTTTCAGACCCTCCATGTCCTTAGTCCAGTACTTCTCGCTTCCGATAAAAACCAATCCACTTGTTGCTATTTGCTACATGTTTTAGTAGCACTAACAGGACAATATGTTTACATTTTTTCCTTTTTAAAGTTAATTTTTAGTTATGTATATTTTTATATTTTAAACGATTCTCATCAAAATACATTATATTTGGTCTTTTGCACAATATCTCTGTATCTGTCCATCTTTTACCTGGTGTGTATTCATGTGTGTGTGCGCCAGATTTTCGACATCAACATGTTATCTGTTTTTTTAAGCCCTACTCTAATACTGTATGTAATTGTGTGTTACAGGGCTGGCTGTGACCCACTCCCAGGCAGACAACCTGCTGGATGTGGGCAACAATCCGAAGGTTGGCACCAAGCGTTACATGGCACCGGAAGTGCTGGATGAGACCATTCAGACAGACTGCTTTGATGCCTATAAGAGAGTGGATATCTGGGCCTTTGGGCTGGTGCTGTGGGAGATAGCAAGACGCACATACAGTAATGGTGAGTGTCACATATTTAGGGCATTTTTAGGACTGTGACATAATAAACAACCAGCTCTAATTTCTAATTCTATTCTATACAGAAATTGTCAGCATAAATAAAATAGACAGAATGATTATTGTACATTCAGATCGACTTTGGGTTAGTTAATTTCTATCATCTCAATTTGACCTTCCAGGTATTGTTGAGGAGTACAAGCCTCCGTTCTACGATCAGGTGCCAAATGACCCCAGCTTTGAGGACATGAGGAAGGTGGTGTGTGTGGAGCAGCAGAGGCCTTTCATTCCTAACCGTTGGTTCTCTGATCCTGTGAGTATTTTACAATACTGTCTTTAATCATGTTAAGGAAATGATAAGTCATGTTCCTCTGGGATATCAAAATGTTTGGTCAGCTACACAAAAGTGGCCACTTGGGTTTCAAAAAAATCTTTAAAACATAGTAATGTTAATGACATGTTACATGAAAATTAATGGCCAAACATTTTGGGTGTGTGAGTACCTGTGTGACTCAGATTGTTCTTTAAGATGGTCGTTCCCAACCCGGGGATTAGGATAAATCTGAAGGATAAATCTAAGAATCAAAAAGGAATTTCTTTTACGCAAAAAAATATACATTTTTACTTTTAATAATTTCTATTTTCTTGTGAAATACTATATACTTTTAGCATTTCAGGACTTAAAAAAGGATGTAAACAAAAACACAAAAGAGGGGAAAATCACTTTGGTTGAACTGCTCCAGACTCCTAGACATATTAAATCCGTTACAGTGGTCACTTGCTTCGTTTTAATGGGACATATTTCAAGCAAGATGTTGATTTTCCCTACCTTGTCAAGCTTTTTAAGTGGTTCTGGAGGACAGTTAAAAGGTTAACAGGCAAGCCTCACTCATTCAAGTATTTGGATGGTTGGAGATACAAATTCTAAACATCAATTTTGTATGTTTGTGACCTTGTTATGATGTTGTGGATATTTTTAGGTGCAAAGTGATGGCAGTTTTTTTCTCACTGTGGGTGCATGACTCTCCTTTTATTTCCCTTCCTCTGTTTCCCCCGTCTCCCTCAGACTCTCTCTGCTCTGGTGAAACTGATGAAGGAGTGTTGGTACCAGAACCCCTCGGCCAGGCTGACAGCGCTGCGCATCAAGAAAACCCTGGACAAGATTCACAGCTCGCTGGAGAAGGGCAAGGAGTCGTGAGAGGGAGGAGGAGCCTCAGAGGCAGCTGCCTGATGTCAGGGATCGGCTTAGAGAAGAGCCCGGTGTTTGATAACGGAGAAAGGGCGATAAGGGGGGACCGAGAGAGGACCAGAGGAAAGAGTTGTTCAAGTGTCATCCAGCCTCATCCTTCTCTTGCTCTGTCACTTTCACTGTGGTTGCCTTCCACCAACATCCCTCTCTCTGACTTGAAGCCCACACAGACGTTTGGACCTGTCCTGTCTGAATAAGCCAGCCTTCGCTACAGGACGCAGGCCCGTCGCCAATGTGTTCGCACTGACCTGAACTGTAGACTGTTACTGAGTGTGAAGAACATGGATGGCATATTGTAGTACCCCAAGCCAATGCTTTAACGCCCATTTACGACTGCTCACACACACACACACACACACACACACACCAAGCACTACATACCGAGCGTCTCTTACAATTCAGTTTCTGATCCCCAGCCAGTGTTTGTGGCATTCTGCTCAGAGACAATCAGAAGTGTTTCACTCATTTAGCTTTATTAGAACATGCCAACTATTGCCACAAACACACACACACACACTGCAAAAGACAGATATGTTCACTTACAAAAAGGAAGAGAGCCAATAGAATCAAACTTGTTTTTAAACTTTTTAAACATAGTGTGATATTTATGTATTAAATCTCCACTGCTACCACACTACTGAGGATATGCAAGACTGGCGGCGCGTGAAACTGACTGTATACATATATAGGCATTTACTCTGCTGGACTTTCTGTACCCATATTGTCATTATTGGAGCTAGTAAGAAATGATTTGTTGAGAAATAGAGGAAAAAGATAGGAAGTTGTTCCCGCTGAGCTTGATTGTTGTATGGAAAAAACAGGATAAAACACTACAAATACTACATGTTTATCCTGGTGGTTCCTGGAGTAGACGCACAGTAAGTACCTGCCAATAGGCATTAGTCTGTATCTTATAATAAGAATACGAGTATGGAATGAACTGATCCTCTCTGCCTGCCATACTTCCTAAACTCACTGTGGCTGATTTAAAAAGTCTTCTATGCAGGCAGAGAGGAATTGAGGAAGACTTGCTTGTGGCAGAGCTGACACGTTTTAAGATATTGGAGGTGAAGTCGTTTTCTGTAGCGAGGTGGGCCTCCATTTACTCCTCATCTCCCATCATGCCGCACTGTACAAGTTGCCTGAACAACAAGAAAAACACTCCATCTTCATTTGGAAACAGTTTTTTTTCAAGATTTATTTAAAACAGATAAAGTTGCCTAGGTGTGCGGTTACAAATGAATTTGTTCACAAATGCTGGGTTTGTTTTGGAAAAAAAAAATGTTGCTTTGTCTTTTTTTATATGTAATAAAACATTTACTGCACTCTTGCCTAATGATTTGGCCAACTTGTGTTATGATTTTATAAAAGATGTACACTCCATAGCCAGTTTATTAGGTATATCTAGCTAAAACTAATGCAACAATCCTGCAATAAATCCTCCTTCATGAAGGTTATAATGCTCAGTTCTGTTGAAAGTGTTTTAGAGAGATGTTGATTCAACTACGATCATTTTGGAGGCTGCAGTTTGTGGTGCTTTTGAGTTTTATTGGGTTATACTGACATCTATCTCTAGTATGTTCACCCAAGAAACACCTATCTGAATAATGTAAAATAGTTCAACAGCACCACAAGCTGCAGCCTCCAAAATGATCATAAAGTTGAATCAACACCTCTAAAACAGTTTCAACAAAAAACAAATATTAAAACCTTCATGTAAGGGAGGATTTATTGCAGGACTGTTATATTAGACTGCATTAGCTCTAACTGGGTGGACCTAATAAACTGGCAACTGAGTGTATTTCTACAAATACATATTTAAATTATAGGTTCACAAGTTTTCAGCTCTGTCTTAAAACAATAGTCAGGTGCCCACGTGCATTGAAGCAGGATTGTCTAGCTGTAACCTTCCCTCCTGTTCATACTGGCCATCAAAACATCCCTTCATAATACGCTTTCACTGTAAGTGATGGGGGACCAAACCCACAGTCCTCGTTCTGTGTAAAAATGTTTCAGCTGAAGTCAGTATGAGGCTTCAGCAGACTGAATTAGACAAGTGAGTATCAAGTCACAATCTTTTTAGTACAAAATACTCTTTTAGCTACTGTCCCTCCACTTCAGATCAACAAGGAAGCACTGCCAGAGAAATGTATGAACAGGAGGAATAAAAACAGCAAGCAACATCTGTTGTCACCTCTCTATTATTTTAAGACAGACTTGGAAAATTGTGAACCTATCCTTTAAAGCGTCAATCTGCAGCTGGTAAGCAACACATTGCAACACAGAAACAGAGAAGTCCACCAGTCACAGAGTGTAGCCTTAAGTATTTACACAATTTTAAAATGTACAAGACCTCATACTACATATCCAGACACTACTGTACCTACTCTGTCATTTTCTCTCTGCCCCGTAGTGGCGACTAGTAGGCACACTGATGCCTACAGATGTCAATCATGATCACTTCCTCTCAGCAATACTGAAAAATATGTTTCGTGCTTCTCATCTATTATACAAAGTGTCCTTTTGTTGGATATTCTATGGAGTAAGGAGTGGATCAGACTAAGGCTACTCTGTAAGTGCGAGCAGCAGAGGTAGTTGATGATGTTCAGCAATAACTTCACGTCCAGAGACTGCTGCAGTACAAAGTCAGTGGCTTGTTGAAGTGGATGTCATTGCGAAAGTGCAGATGACAATGAAACTACTTTTTAACAGTTTCGGAGACATACTGAACAAACCAACATCACTTATTACGTATTATTTGTGCAAGACCTGCAGCTTTGCACTAAATGTGTGAAAAAGGTACCACAGGAAAAGGCATGAGCTGCCTTAAGAAACCATGTGGAAATAAGGGTGGAGCTAAAGTGAAGCTCCTGCATGAGTTCTGTATACATTACCTCTGCCACATTACCACTTTGGGTCATTTCAGGTTATCTGGTAAAGTCTTGTACGGGTTGAGAATGCCGTTGGGGTCCAGCATGGCCTTGATATCACCCATCAGAGCCACAGCCTGGCTAGGTTTACTGTAGTAGATGTAGTTCCTCTTCTTCAGGCCCAGTCCGTGCTCTGCACTGATGCTGCCGTGACAGCTGGCCGTCCACTCGTAGACGAAGGGCTCGATGGCAGCGAGGAGAGCGGGGTCTTTGGCAGGAGAAGTGATGTTCAAGTGGAGGTTTCCATCTCCTAAAAGTACAGATGGAAAGAGATGGTGGTACAATTTTGCAGAGGTGTGTGTAAACCACCTATAAACCTGTAAAAACTAAATATTACTCAAAAACATGGCACTTTTGAGGTGTTGTAGGTATAGTACTCAAAGAGTTACCAAGAAATCATAGGCTCTTCTGGTCTTACCTACATGTCCGTATCCCACCACGCTCTTGGCCCGGCCCCCCAGATGCTCCCTCATGTCTGTCACCAGTTGGTAGATCCGCTCCACAGGAAGTGAGATGTCATACTTGTAAGTGAAGCCTTCGTGAGTCAGCGCCTCCGTGACACGTTCACGCATCGACCACAAAGTCTGAAAAGGGGGAAATGGAAAGGTTCACTGCATCATCATCATTTTCAAGTTAACTGGGGTTTTAAACATAGCTGAGGCTAACAATGGGTGTAGCTTGATTCTTGAGTCCACAAAGAAGCTTTAATAAAAGAACCCAGGTATGAAACCAAGCTTTAAGGATTAAGGCTGGTGATATTTTATAATATTGTTATTGTCAGTAAATCCCTAAATAATTTCCCAAAACAACTGGACATTGCAGTTTTTAGCAAATGTTACTCAAACAGGATTAAATAGTGTATTTATTGGGGACAATTTTCAGCCGTGGATTTGTTGCTGTGGTATGTTCATACAGCAGCAGGACGGTGTATGTGGGACTGACTCAATATAAATTGCAGAGGCCATGTTCATCGTAATGAAGGAACATGTCACCCAGTGCAAAGGAGTGGCTCATTGATCTATTTTTAATAGTTCTTGGACAACAGCGGAGTGGAATGTGGCTACCCAGAAATACTTGTAATCTTTTTATGGGATTTGTTTATCATAACAAAAATACTGAATATCACCAGACTTCCTCTTTAAAAGATTAGAAACAATACCTTTATCTTTGAGTCTTCAGTTGCCACAGTCCCATCAGCTACCAATGATGACGTCATCGCCTCCTCTAAGAAATTGTGGAGTTTCTCCCCATCATGTGTCGGGTCGGATCCAGACGTTTCTATGACGACGTAGAATGGACAATCTGCAAGACAGAGGGAAGAGTTAGGCATGTGTGTGTTTTATAAACAAAGTGTGAGCATGCGTGTGTGAGTATACCTACCAGAGATGGGATTGGGTAGTTTGAGGTGCGTATTCAGCAGCCTCATACATTCACTGTCAAGAAATTCGTAGGCTGACAGAATTTCTCCCAGCATGCCTCTGCAGAGCTGAAACGTCTTCAGCAGCTGCTCAAAGGTCTCACAGCCTAATGAAAATTCAAGAGAATAAAGTAATTTATCCACTAATCTACGAGCACAAACTCATCTCAACATTAATCAGCTGAACCGTGACATGATTTCCTCAACTTTCTGCACACCTGCTCAGCAACATTAGCCAATAATAGTGTCAAAATTACAGTAAGGTAGCTTGAGCGCTTGTAAAGGGAGAAGCAATGAGAAAATCCTACCCAGAAACACCACATTAACAGATTTGGGTTTGCGTGGACAAAGGATGGACACAGCGGTGATAACCCCCAGTGTTCCCTCTGACCCTATGAAGAGCTGTTTGAGGTCGTATCCTGTGTTATCTTTCCGCAGTGTGGCCAAGCAGTCCAGCACTCGCCCATCTGCCAACACCTGCACACGCCACATATACACACAAACATCAGATCTTATCATCAGAAGAAATTTTAATACTCGTTGTCGAGGAATATCAAAGTTCCTCGTTTATTTACTCCACTCACCACTTCTAGACCCAGCACAGTCCCGTGTAAGGAGCCGTATCGCAGCAGCCGGAGTCCACCTGCATTAGTTGCCACGTTTCCCCCAATGTGGCAACTGCCTTTCGCCCCGAGATCAAGTGGCATGATGTACTCTCTCTCCTCCAGGTAAAGGGACAAGTTCTCCAAGACACAACCTGCCTGGCAGGTCAGAATGCCTGAAAGATGGAGAAAATGATCTTTAACGATCAGTCAAATGTGCTACAAGTACATTAACACTTTTTTTTTAAAGGCAGATGGCTGATTTTGGGTGAAACTTCAGTATTTCAAGACTTACCAGAGATACTATCAAAGGTAAGGATGTTGTTCATGAGGGCAGTGGAGAGGATGATCTCATCATAAACCGGCACGCTGCCCCCAACCAGCCCAGTGTTACCTCCTTGAGGGTTCACCGCCAGATTACGACTGTTACAATACCTACAGGAGGGGAAGCACAACAACTTCAACAACCCTATAAACCCCTCATTTGTGTATTTATCTTTCCACTCACTATTTGTTCTTTACTTGAGAATTTGAGAAACTTCCTCTGTCGTTTGGGGTCTCAGCAACACTTCACTGAAACCTGCAGATGTATTAACAGAAGAATGAAAGATGAGAGACATTACCATCAGTGAATTGGTGTGAGAAAAAAATACCTTCAAGTGGAGCTAAATTCATTCCTAGCCATCACCTCTCACTGACTTGAGCCAATCCACATTACTCGACTCCAGCAGGTCTGGATCGGTGATGGCTCTGCCTTGGAGGATCTTCCTGAAGAAGGCCAAATCTTCCTGAGTTATTCTGGAGAAAGGCAGCCTGTCTGGGGCAGCAGCAGGGGACGGCTTGGGTCTGTCTACCCCAGCGTGCTGCTTTCGACAGCAGACTCCAAACTGCCATGAGGTGGTGGGAAGAAATGGACTGCGGGGGTCTACAGGTGAAAGTCTGGCTGCAGATGAGAAGGTGCTACGGGGGCTCAGATGTCTGAGAGCCGTCCTCAGTCTTAGTGTTCTTTGGAAAATCCCTGCCATGACTGGAGAGGTAGTACGTAGAGGCGGCACAACAAGCTGCAGAAAAGAAGTGGGATGAATCATAAGTTTGTTTCCACAAGACAGAAGCTGGTAAACCTCTCAGTTCAACAGATACAATGGATTCTTATTTACCTGGTATGGAGTTGGAACTAGGTTTGTGGGACAGCTAGGTAAATTACAACTTAACTGCCTGTCATCTGCCAGCTTTGTAGCATATGTTTGTCAGATAAGATATAAATAAATAAATAAGAATATAAACCGGTTAACGGTAAGGACAGTTTGTAATAGTTAGCAAGCCACTGCTGTAATGTAGTCTCAAAGTACTGTCCTGTTGTAATGTAGAATATGAGTCAATAGAAAACTTTATTCATTAGCTGTCCACTTACTGAAAGGTATGAAACGTAATACTGACAATGTCCCAAAATCATATAGAAAATGCAAGTGTCCAGGGT
This sequence comes from Oplegnathus fasciatus, assembly GCA_003416845.1. Lineage (NCBI taxonomy): Eukaryota > Metazoa > Chordata > Actinopteri > Centrarchiformes > Oplegnathidae > Oplegnathus > Oplegnathus fasciatus. The sequence continues at coordinate 419,998 of NTHP01000115.1, read as the reverse complement.
TTCAGTTGCTCATCTGAACTTTGAATTTTTAATCTTTATCTTTGTTTTTTTGAGCAATCTCATTTTTGACTTAAATTTTTATATCAGAAAATGACAAACAGACTTTGATAAACTTGTATATTGTTTTTTTTTTATATCGGACACTTACATTTTCTTTGTGAAGCCTACAAAGTACATTCAAAAACAAGTTTTCTTAAAGTGACCTACTGGAAATGTCTAATTGTGGAATTCAAACCACATAAATTCAGATTTGTTGTTTAATGAAGCAAAACATTTCAACGCTATAAATTCAGCGGTATGGATTTACATGATCAAATATTCAGTAGTGACTAAATTCCACAATTAGTTATAATTGGTTTTCATTTGATTAACTTTTAAGAATCAAATCCTTATAGCCTTTCTTTGCTTCCATAGAGAGGCCTGGACAAAAAGCCCATCTTGACATTTTTTTTCTTACAGATGTGGACACAAATATTCTCCATATCTAAATAAATACATTCAGAAAGCTATTAAATGTAAGAGTTATTTATCTGAATGTGGGATTTTACCTCAGGACAGTCAATTTCAATTAGGGCTGCAACTAACTATTATTTTCATTATGGATTAATCTGTCGATCATTTCCTCGATTAGTTGTTTGGTCCATAAAATGTCAGAAAATGGTGTAAAATGTTGATCATTGTTCCCCAAAGCCCAAGGTGACGTCCTCAAATGTCTTGTTTTGTCCACAACCCAAAGATATTCAGTTTACTGTCACAGAGGACTGAAGAAACCAGAAAATATTCACATTTGAGAAGCTGAAATCAGAGAATTTGGACACTTTTTCTTAAAAACAAA
>NTHP01000115.1:393504-408725 GCA_003416845.1 Oplegnathus fasciatus | reverse complement strand
TTTTTTTTTGTCCGATGTACCCCCACAACCCAATTATCCCATCATGCATGTGGTGTTTTTCATATTGGTTTGAGGTTTGTCCTATGAAGTCGGTTTATAGAAGCTGTCTGCCTCCTGGTTATTGTGTCAACTAGCGATGCGCCATTTCCACTTTCTCTCTTTTCATCTCAACTTAAGTTATCAGCTGATACCGAGTGTCGATCCAGTACCAGCGATATCTATTTCCCAGAATTTTAATCTGTATACCTCACTGCGTAGAACTAATTGGAATCATTTATATGCAAGGCCACGGATCACTGTGATACTACAAACTGAGGTGAGTAAACGGATAGCGGAAAGTGTGAACTTAAAGGGGATTTTACACATCAAAGTCTGTTTACTCGTCATGGGGAGTACTACTGCATATGTGAAAAAAGTTGTATGAAGCCTGTTGAGGCTCCAGAGGGAGCTATGTGACTCAAGTGATGTCACGTGGATGTCACTTGAGTCAGCATCACTTGGGGCTGAAGACTACAAGTTTGAAAATGAAAAAACAAATCTGACGGTGTGGAGTAGAGAGACCTCTGTAGCCCGCTCCTCATGTCTGCTTGAGGCTAGCGGCTCGAGGCTACATTAGCCGCTACTTGCATAGCACACCCAACCTGGGTCTGTGATTGAGTTGCATTGTGGGTAATGTAGGCACCAAGGAAGAACAAATTTGTGGAATAAAAAATACAATATCTCAGGTTCTGCTGCATCGATTTTTGATCCTTCTTTTTATTTAAACTGCCCATCGAGCAGATATTGATCCAGTATATCGGACTGGTGCATCCCTAATGATGATAAATACTAAAGATCAGCCTCCTACTTTAGTGCTTATTTCCCCCTAAACACAGATATGTTGATATAGGTTTTTAACCAAATCATAATTTCTATTTTTTCTAACTAAGTGAATACTCCACAATCTTTCCTTGTACCCCTCCTGACACCTGTGCATGACGAGCCTTTTAAATAAATTCAATTTGATTTTAAAAAGAGGGCACCGGCTAAGGTCATTACGACCCGCTGTTCATATACAGCAGCTTGTCGCACGAGAATACGCCGAACACAGTGAAAATAACAGCCTGTCATCTCTCGCAGGGGTGAATTAGCCTGTGGGAAAGTGCAGAGATGACGGTCCAAAGTGACACGTTTGCAGCAGGGACGGAAAGTATGTGATGACAAGAATCGAATTGACCTTTTCATGGAAAGGATTTGTGAGTCCACCTGTTGATGAGTGCAGAGAGTGAGGTGGCTGCCTGGACACACGTAGAGGTGGAGGTTTTTTTAGGGTCTGTGATCAGGCCAAGTGGGTTATGAATAGTCACACTTAAAGCTAAATAAAGAAACTAGATACGTGCACAGCAACAGTATTATGTGCATGTTAGACTCTGTGTTTCCCCCCTCCTTCCTGTCTACCTCATCACAGCAGTATCACACCAAAACTAAGAGGTATGACAGGAGCAGTGTGGTTTTCACCTTTCATCAGAAAATTTTCTTCACAGAGGAGTTTCCTATATGTGTTACTAGGAATTACTGAATTGAGGAAGTGTACATGACTGTTCTCTGCTCAGACTTCCTGCTGAGCCTGACTCATGTATGATCAACTGGGTCAAATGTTTGATTGTGAATCCCTCATCTGTCTGTCTGTGCTTTCCCCGTCTCCCTGAGGCTATAATGAAGATTAAAAACTGGCTGCAACTCTTTTCATGTTCACCAAATACGAGAAGTTCTCCATCTCTCAAATGCAACCAAAAACACCCCCCTACTACCAGCCTCTTCCCCCCTACAGCCTGCTTCCTTTCTTCTCTCCTCAACACCGATTAACATCCATAATACTTGCCCAGCAGCTTGTTACAAGCATCACCACACAGGGAAGCGTTTCCGCATTGCATTATACAACATGTATTGCCATGTTATAGCTAAAAAGGAGGCTTTGTAGGAGACAACAACCGGGGAAGACACTGGCGAACTTCGGCTCAAATGCAAACCACAAGCCCGCCTTCCTCGCCTTTTCTTATCACTTCGCTTTTTAAGTAAGGGTCCCCTTTGGCGAAGTGGTACAACAAAATCAACCATTACTGTACGTTTCGGGGTCGTTTTTCGAGGAGAAAATGTTCAAAAACAACCTACCTTGCGGGTTTGAAAGGAGCCAATGGCTCTTGCCGCGCTGTCAGTGAGTTTGACATGAAAAACGGAGATGTTACCGCCGCGGCTCAGTTTGCCGCTGGACAGCCCGTAACACTGGTTCTCCTTCAGCGCCGACATCCCGCCGCAAATCCCCGCCTGCCAGGCTCGTTCCGGACCACACAAATCCCACGTAAATAAACAAACATTGGCGAGAGGGTCCAGAGAAAGACTGGACGGTTCCGTGTGGCTGCTCCTCCGCCGCCGCGCGCTATTCTGGAGTAGATCGCATTACGTCATGACGGCTGAACTCAGAGGAGATTTTATTGGCCAGGAGACATAAATAAACCATTACGTAGGCTTACGTAACCACTTCTACTTTTTCTGCCCTCCTCTCAGTATGCTAATTTTCTTTCTTTCTTTCACATGAAGGGGGTTTCTCTGGTTCCAGTGTGAGGAACAGGTCATTCATCGTTTTCTAGGTTCTGAAGGGAGAAATAAAAGTAGATTTAAAAGTAGATTTCTCTGGATGAGTAATATTTTCATCCAGGGCTGTAGCCAGGATTTACAAATACTGAGGTCCACATGAGTGCCCCAAATGCACCCCTCAAACGAAAAAGGTCTATTTAGATTTTTCATATTTAAGATATATCAAAAATTAAAGGTGAAAGAAGTAACAGTAAAGAGTAAAAGTAGAGAGTATAACCATCAAAATATACTTAAAATACCAAAATTATGCAGAATGACCAATTTCAGAAAAATAATACACTATATTATATCACTGTATTATAATCATTGATGCATTCATGTATGTATCACTTTAATGTTGCAGCTGTTAAAGGTGCTACTGCTGGGTAGTTTAATCTCATATATTAGATCAAAATGTATTTGTTTCATTTTGTATTAATAATCTGAGTCTAGCAGTATCTAAAGCTTTAAAATAAATCTAGTGGAGTAAAAAGTACAATTTTTGCCTCTGAAATATAGTATAGGACGTATAAAGTAGCATAAAATGGAATTACTCGAGTAAAGTACCTTAAAATTGTGCTTAAGTACAGTACTTGAGTAAATGTACTTATTTACTTTCCACTACTGGACTTCTTTTAAATTGAGGTTTAAACGTTTCTGTTTGCCCCTGCCTTTTTATTGAATTACATTTGGGACTATCTTGCATCGAACTGCAACTACACTATTTCTATTACCCTGTTTATTCTATTATATACAATTTCAGCTTACTTTTTTACCTTCTACTGTTTTAAAATCCTATTCATAAGTCTTTTTATATTGCTCTGTGTTTCCCTTATATCTGAAAGTTATGTTATGTCTACCGTTTAGCACTTTGAATCGCCTTATTAAATTGTTGTGCAGTAATGAAATCTGCATTACACCACAATTATAATGTAATGTTGACAAGATCCAATACACTTTTTGTCAAATTCAGCGAATACCTCCTCACGGTCTGCTAGCTGTCCGTTCTTTGTGTGTGCTGAAAAAAATCCTTTGGTTTGGAGACACTGGAACTAAATCTATGGTGCTTCTAAAATTCAGTACCTGTTTGTGGATGTTAATTATTTATGAATTTTGAATGAATTCTGAATATTTGTAGGTGTTGTTATTTGGCCTTAGAGGATATTGCAATGGAATTTAGCTTGAGAGGCTCAGAAGGGTGTTTTTCTCATCCGAGTGTTGCTATGATTACTGAACAGACCCTATCTCTCAGTCTGTACATGTCATATTGATTATAAAAGCTCTTCAAAGTGTGACCCCTTGGTTAGAAAGTCAGTAGGAATAACAAACAGAGGTGGAAAGAGAACTAGAATGTGATTTTCAAGAAGGCAGAGTGCTGCTTTACTGATAGTTTATCCAAATATAAGTAAAGGTACTCGTATAAAACTTGACCGTAAAACATTGTTGGTTCCATGCAAGAACACTTTTAATTTGAAAAATTACAATTTACAAAATAACACACAAGTGGGACACTATTATGTATCAAATGACTCTGATGTCCCCCTGATGAGAGTGGACACAGATAGATATAGCGAAGTCATCACATCAACTAAACTAAAAGTGAAATTACTGACTTTGAAAAGCACAAGTACTGTAAAAACCTTAAAATACCTTTCACGACATGTTTGCATGTTAAGCATGTAGGAAAAATTAGATTAATATGCTTTCCTGCTGCTTACGCTCGCTGCTAATTTTATTAGCTGCAACTAATTGCTGTTTGACTTAATTGCACATCTGGTATTTGAGGGTTGCTTAAGTGTTTTCCTGGTCTCAGACGGGCTCGGAGCCAGTCTCTCTCCCACTCTGCCATTTTTAAATCATCCAAGTCAGATTTTAGTATTCAACAAAACAGTCACTCAGTGCTTTGCAGAGAACAAAAGACATAAAAACAGACGAATACAAAAGGCAGAATGAGCGCATCACAAATTTGTATATACAGAATGAGCTGCTGTGTGTTCATGTGTGTGTGTGTCATTTGAAATTCAGTGTGTGTGTGTCTCATCTGTCTCTCTCTGCCAGTGTTTGAACGCAGACGGTGGTCACAAGGCAGGAGGGAACTGTTCAAAGCAGACTCATATCAAAGGGCCTCTGGGCCTTTGTAGCACTGTGTCTGCAACAGGTGACATTTTGGACTCAAAACCGTTTATAACTTTGAACGCTCGCTGAGGGCCGGACCTCCCCTCAACCCATCAGGTATGGAGGGGAGCGATCAGGACAGGGGAGTTACAGAGGGAGGCAGAGACAGAGGGAGTAGATGAAAGTTAGTACCCTCACACTTTATGGTCTACATGTTTGCTGGAGGCCAGCAACATGAGGATGCTTCATCCAAAGGTAAACCTTTAAAAGGACAAGATGAAATAATGGCATAAAAATGATTATTTTTCTTCACAACTCATCTGAATAAACTCAAGATGGCTGCCTTCTTCTTGTTTGTAGGAGAGGGATAGGTAAATAAGCACTGAAGAGGGAACGTCAAGGTGAGTTTACCATGTTTACTATTACCCTGTATCATGTCCATGTCTGTTTTCTAAGCATTTGAAGTAACATTAGCAACCTTTAGATTTTTATATTTAATCTAAAATGACTTGAATCTTCACTGACTCACAATAAATGATATCTATGTCCAGTTTTGTTTTAGTTTAGGTGCAATAAACATTTTATTGAAAGTTTGAACAAAAAAAAAAGACAGATAAGGACAACTTAAACTTAGTTTCTAGTTTATTCAAGTATATTATGCTTTCATATGATATATTTGGGTTGGTAGAATGTTTTGCTCTTGAGGAAAAAGTCCCTTTTGTGAGCAATAATCACAAAAATAAATTGATTTTCAGAAAGATAGCAGGTAAAAGATGCCCAGGGCTGGCAGTAAAGGTGTTTGGCTGTTAAAATTGGAATATTGTAACACAGTGAAGGCCATGGGGGACCCCCTGTCAGACTGCAGCCCCCTCATCAGTGCAGCATCCTCGGGTAAGCTTCGCCTGGTCCGTCTGCTGGTGGAAGGTGGGGCTCAGGTCAACGCGTGCAACCCGAAAGGAGAGACTGCTCTCCTGGCTGCCTGTAAGGCCCTGAGAGGGGAGCCTGCTGGGCCTGAGACGGTGAAACTCCTCACGTACCTGCTCCAGAACAAGGTCAGTCTGTAGTGAATAATATTTCCCATTTCAACTCACAATACATGTGCTTAAATGCACTCTACAGCCTTAAAGTTTTCACAGACTAAAGTTCAACAGTATATTGATTTAAATGTATTTCTAATGCATAATAAATGTGTACCTGCAGTAAGAGAGGAATACTTTTAATGCATAGTAAACAGGTTCCTGATGTTTCCAGCTCTGCTTGTGTCCTCCGTCCACCTACCAAAGTGTCTCTGAACATTTTGGAGCTGTAGAACACAACACAGTGTACTCTGAGTCAAGATAATTATTGATTACGTGGAGCACTGTGCATCTCATAAAGTGTATTCTCACTCGAGAGCCAGAGCACAAAAGCAACAATACCAGATCAGATCTCATCAGGATGTGAGATGAAAGTGTGATCATCAGCAAATTACATTTTAAAAAGGGAAAGTATGTGTTTAAACACACAACTGAGCTCTCTGACTGACACCTCATCCACACTGGACCATTGCTTAATCTTCTTAAGTTGTCATCTTCTATCAGCTGTCCTCCTCTGTACCAATCAGGCAGATCCAAACACACAGGACCGGGCTGGATGCACTGCTCTGATGTACGCTTGCATGGAACGAGCAGGAGTTCAGGTGGTGTCCACCCTGCTGGCTGCGGGAGCCGACCCCAGCATGGAGGACTACTCCGGAGCCTCAGCACTGGTGTATGCCATCAATGCACAGCATCAGCCCACACTGAAGGTCAGTCGGGAGCGGGAAACAATGATCCAAGAAAGTTTAAATCAATTTGTATCGACTGTTTCCTATTTTTTATGATGTAGAAAAATGTGTCTTTGTTAAGTGGAGGTAAAGTATGACGCAATAATACTCTGCAATGGTTAGTTCAGGCTCTAGCAATGGTGGAAGAGGTACTCAGATCCTTTACTAGTACAAATACCACAATGCAACAACACTCCACTACAGGTTAAAGTCCTCTACTCAAAATATTTGAGTTAAGTGTTATAACAATATATATGAGGATTATCATCATTTATTCATTTATTCATTAATGCATTAGGAGTGTTTTACTGTTGTGGCAGTTCGAGGTGGAGCTAATTTTAACTAATTTATATACTTTTGGGTACTTGAATCAATGAGAAATTCATCATAGTTTATAAGTTTATCATAGGTTTTGTATGTTAAATCCTAATTTGAAAAAGGAACTAGTAACTTTAACTCTCAAATAAATGTAGTGAAATAAAAAGTACAATATTTTCCTCTGAAATGTACTGGAGTAAAAGTATAAAGTAGCATAAAAGGGAAATACTCAACTAAAGTAGAAGTACCTCTGTTTTTTTTCTTTTTCAGTGGAAAGTTTTAGTGCCCCACAATGTTTTAAAAGCTTAATTCCTCCCAACAATGTGGAGGAAACACTGAATCTTTTTAAATGATCATAATGAAAACAGTTCAAATGTGAAGGTACTGAATATCACCATCAAAACCCCAAATTGGTCAAATCCAACCAATACCTCACTGTGTACTTCAGGTGTTGATGGATGCCTGCCAGGCCAGGGGTCGAGACATCATCATCATCGCCACGGAGATGGGTGCGAACGGAGGCCCGGTGACCAGGCGTTACCTGAACGTCCCTCCGTCTCCTGACACCTCGCCGGTGTCCTGCATGTCCCCGTCTGACATCGTCCTCAAGACGGGCTCACCAAGCTCAGCCGAGGGAGAAAACATCTTCAACTTCAGAGGAACTAGTGAGAAATGCTGATTGTTTTGAATTGCAGATTAAGGGACAGTGAACATTATTTCCACTTTATGGTAATGTCTCTGAGAGTATACATTACTGATTGTGTAGTTCTGACAGAAATAAAAGACTATTGGTTTGTTAAATGTCACGCTGTACTTACATTCATTTAAAATACTAGCTATCAGGAAGGTGAGAAAATAGCATTTAGAAAAACTTTGAATGTTTCAAATCACAAGTGGTGGTTGTTTGATGGGTTAAAACATGCAAAAAAAGAGAAAAAAAGATGGCAACATAGATGAGACGTCCTTAAAGTGCTCAGAAATAATAACAAAAAAGAAATCTGAACATTTAAAGCTCCAGAACAGCTGCTGTACTGCTCATGAAGAGATTGTTTTCTCAACTTCTGTCTTTAAAGTCAAGACTGAACTTTTAATTTCAGCAGAATGGTCCTTTAACAGCGCAATAACTGTGCTAACCATGGGACATTATTTGTGAGTAATCCTAATTCAGCAAAGCCACTTCCATAAGCAATCCCATCCTTTTTATATCATGCTAATATACTGGGTCTTCACATCAGGTCTGTATAATGTGCAGACGCTGTGCTCCTCCTGGATACAGCAGAGCAGTGTTTCACAAAGGCAAGTCTAGACAGATGAGAACAAATTCCTGGTGGTTGAAATCATTAGCTGAGTGCTCATTCCTCAGGAGACGAGATGAAAATGTGCTGCCAGGGTGAGGTGAGGCTAACTCCAGTGGCGCATTACAATGAATGAGGAAACATTTCTTCAGCTACACAGGAACTGACACCTTAATTAACAGACCTTAACAGACCTCCATGTTCCCCAGAGGATTAATACTCAGGATCCCCTTACTTTTCCCTTCAGCATTACCGTTTTTAGTGCATTTTGAACATTTGTGGCTACAGTGATCCCTTAACTTGTACTTTAGCGCCACCATCAGGCCAAAATGTGTCCAGTAGTTTAGTTTATGACTAAATACCTGCAAACTTAGTGACATCCCCACCAGCCTCGGCTGTGCTTTGTGTTTAGTGCTAATTTAGCAAACGTTAGCATGCTAACTTGCTTAAAGATATAATCTTGAAGATTTTCATTTAAAAGCACTCTATGGAATATTTAACTGGTTATGAAACAGTCTCAGTTTAATACCGATGCCTCTATATGACCTACATAAGCAAACGAGACCAACAGCGAGAAGACTGGCTATTTCTATTAGTTTCTAATAGTTATTCTTAATGCCTGCCACCGGGTTGGATTTTTCCGCGACATCAGACGAAACGGCGCTGGGGTTTGCTCTGGCTGAATTCCAGTTGCTTCAGCCGCTGACTGAAGGTCCGTCTCTGGAGCTGCAGCCCGTTCTCCTCCCAGCGAAGTAGTCTCCTTACAGCGGGGAGTGAAGTGGAGGGAACATGTAACCTAACATTAGGTGAAACACTACACAAAATGAAAAGTTCCATTGAGATGCTTTAAATAAATGTCTGTTAAGTCACTATCGCCGAATGATGCAACACAATGGTGACTGAGCCTATGGCCCACTGATGAAAGCCCTTGCATTTGCAGTATTACGACCTGGGTGTCGGTGGCAACTTTCCCAGAAAAATCACAAGCGGCGTACAGTTAACAAGGCTTTTAACACATCTCATCTGTGCGTGAAGCGGCGTACTGTTTTTTCCGGTCTCTGTTGGCGTTGTGAGTAAACAGTTACTATGGCCGATCAAACCAAGAAAAGATCAATGACTACAGACGATGAAACTTGGGAAGTGAGGTCCAAAAACATACGTGTCATTACCGATTATGCCATAGGTGCCGCGAAAGAGAATGAAATGAAAATCTTCGAGATCATAACTTTAACTAATATGGTGACCATGGTAAAGATCATACCAACCAAACATCAGCATGTCAGCTTCGTCATTGTGAGAATGTTAGCATGTTAGCATTTAGCTCAAAGTAACCCTGTGCTAAAGCTATTAGCGTGGCAGTAGAGTCTTAAGATGTGTCCTAATTCCATACTACAGTAAATACTACTAATTGTATACATTATATACTATATACTAATCTTTATAGTACTGCTTTTTGCAGTTACAAGAAATGAACATAGGCCTACTTAATAACAGGAAACGATGTAATATGTGTGCCATCTAAATTAGTTATACATATATATATATTTTAGAGCTGCGAGTAGCTCCTCCATTTCCTTTGTGCATTGCATTGAGGGAGAATAGTGTACATCAACAGCCCTCTCAAAACTCAGGGGCTTTAATAGTAATAATGACTGTTTTAAGAATACTTTTTTAGGCAGTTTTCCAGCGTCAACACACTAAATACTCAAAACCTGCTTAGAATTAGAATCAAGTCAGTTTTATTTATATGGCCCAGAATCACAAATTTGCCTCAAAGAGCTTTTACTATCTGTACAGCATAGACACTCTCTATCCTTAGACCCTCGACTCGGATAAGGGAAAAAATGGAAGAAACCTCAGGAAGATCAACAGAGGAGGGAAATGCAAAATGCAACAGGAGACACACAGTTCGTCTCAACTACTTCCATATCTGTATGATTTTCACTCATTGTCTGTGTGTTATTCACTTCCATCAGGCAAAAGAGGGAGCAGCAGCAGCAGCAGACATCCCTCCTGTGAGCTGAGTCCGCTGAGCCAGTGTAGCACTCCACCGCCCAGACAGAGGATGTTATCTGAACCGTGGCTGGCCATTCACAACCTGGCCTGTCTGAACCGGGCTTACGAGGAGGGCACGAGGGAGTGGAGCCAGCAGGAGGAGGGAGACAGAGAGGATTCAAGGAGGGGAGGGTGGGAAGACGAGGAGCCACATTTTCATCAGTCCAGGATGGAAGAGAGGACGGAGAGCGCGGTTCAAAGGAGGGATAACAGATATGGAGGAGAGAATTACAACAGCCAGCATGAGGATTTCCTTCCGAGGGTTTCTCAGTCAGTCGTCTCCCTCACAGAGATGAGCTCGTCTCAGGCAACCTCAAGAAGACTGGTCCCCAAGATGGGAGGGTCAACATCGGACAAAATGACCCAGAGAAGTGATAAGCTTCCTGCCTGTCTGTCTCCTCACTCCCAACTCCGCAGGAACACCCTCCCCTCTGTCATGGTGGTCCCGCCTCTGCTTCACCTCCCTCCCTTAGTCAACCAATCAGACTCCCACCTCCAGGTTCCAACCCAGCTTACGCTTCCCAAAAGCAGGAGTGTGGTGTTTCTGCCTCACCCGCCCAGCTCCCCTCCACCCTCCTCTTCATCCAGAGCATCCGTGAGACCAGCACTCCTCCCTCCGCTGCAGCTCGCCTCCTCTGTCACCTCCCTGGTTGCTCCCGCTGCCTCCTGCTGCAGCGAGAGGAGCAGGAGGTCACTGCGTCGCCACTCGGCGCAGCTCGAACAGATCAGAGGAGGAGGAGGAGGAGGAGGAACTATTTAGGCCTGTGAGACTGAGCACCTTCATCCTTCCATGTTGTGGTTCAGAGAAAGCATAAAGTTCAAGCAGCAGCCTGAATATTTCTTTATTACCTAATTTGGAATAACATACAAACTGTACAATGTTTGAAAGCACAAAGCCTCACAACTCCAACTGTGTAAATCATTTTAAGATACATTAGTATAACAGAAGTGCAAAAACAAACCAGTAAAATATAAAACATAAAAAGTGAGAAAAATCATTTTTAGCATGTTTTCAGTCTGTGTATATTTGGTTCAGTACTACTTGGACTTACTTAGACAACGTTCTTACGTTTTTATAGTAAACTCTAAAGAGTTCCTTTACAGAAGAGACCAGGATGAATAGAGCTGAACGGATTCATTTAGTCGATCGACAAAAAATCTGCAACATTTTTCATGATAAAAAAACAGAAAGGAAAAAAAAAGGCAAAAAGACACAAAATTCACTGTTTCCAGGTTCTCACATGTGAATGTTTGCTTGTTTTCTTTGTCGGCTTTGTTGTAAACTGAATATCTTGAAAAAAGGAGATCTCTCTTCCCATCCATTTGTGTTCCTTGAAGACTACACAAAAAGCAGCATATTTTTTCTGACATTGACCAAATGATTATTGGATTAGTCAGGAAAATAATCGGTAGATTAATTGATAATGAAAATAAGAGTCAGTTGCTTCCCTAATCGGGACTGTTATCAAAAGGACTCAACAACACTAAACATTTTATTTTAGGTTTATCTATTTTCTTACATAATAACAGCAAAAAACAGGGCAATTAAGGTTAATCTTAATAGGAGGTGTTTTAACGCATGGCTGTCAAAACTGACAGACACTGTTCAATCCACTGGTTCACCACCTTTATGAACTGTGACCCTTTACAGCCTGCAGAACCCTCCTCACAGCTTTCATATCCCAGTGAGCTGAAAGCTAATTTGATCAAATATTGTTGTTTTGAGGATTATTTGTTTTTAAATAGTTTTTAGAGGTCTGAACAAGAAAATATTTTATTATTTATATATATTATTTTTTTTATTTTATCTGAAAAAAATACACTTTTTTACTTCCTACCTTGTAAATCATTTCTCAGGTGGGGATCCCGACCTCCAGGTTTGGAACCACTGGTTTAATCTATACTCCCGGGATACGGAGTAATGAGGAAACCAGGATTCTAACATCTACAGATAACATTTTGGATGTGGACTCTATATTTTGTCTGGGAAATTTAACACGGAAGCCATTTTATTCTCCTCATCACAAGACATCAGTAAAGCAACAGAAATACTGGAAAATCATAACCGTATAAATCCAGTGAAAGAAGTGCATGTTCATGGCAAAAGGAGTGAAGTCATTTTATTTGTTTTTAATATGTATCTACAACAAGGGGGACACAGGCAAAAACGACTGACAACTTGATGAAAATTAAAACGAAACCAAAAAAACAAAAACAAATTACATTTATTATCAATGCAGTTTTCCCACCTTTTTTTCCAATAAGCAACATTTTTTTGTCTAAAGAAACTTTACAATATAAAGAAACATACGAAGAAGGAACCTCTTATTTTACTACACGAGACATTTAGGATCTGAAACTACCCTAACATGAGATACAAAGCAACTCCCCAAGGACAGACTGCCTCATATTCAATACTGCTTTGTCATCAAGAGGAAAAATGAGGAACTGAACAGAAAAATCTTTACTCCCCTCAAAAAAATTCCTCTCTTAACCCTCCCTACCCCTGAATGTTACAGTATTATACATCAGCACAATAGAAATACAGAAATGATCAACGTTGTGACGGCTTTACTTACAGGACAGAAAGATAGAGAGAAGTTCGACTGCATTTTATACAACAGTATTTCAAAGTACAGGGGAGGAAACGCCTGTTCCTGCACTCTCTACCTCTTCTTAGCAAGAAGAACAAATCTGTCCGTTTTTTTTTTTCCTCTTTACGTTCCCAAAACATTTCTCCCGCCCCATTTTAAATAGATAAAAAAAAATCCTTCATAGTAAAGTCTCTGGTCCCTGGTGTGTTGGATTGAGAGACGGTGTCCTGTGCGCCCTGCTTTCGGTTTGAGTTGTGTCAAGAGGGTAGAAGCTGAAATGCAGTGTGTCGGAGGCAGACGCAGAAGGGACAAGTTTTATCACGAAAAACTGGCCTCTTTCACTCTGTTCTTGCAAATTCCCTGTCAAAAAACGGTGAAAAATATGCCTGTTTTTGTGGCTTTTCTGGCCACCTCATTCAAAACTTTCCAAGAGCAGCGGCAGAGGAGGGAGGCTTCCGGACGAGAATCCTGTTTAATTTTAAAGATATTTCAAGGAAATGTGTGTGACAGTGAGTCAGCTAAAGGCGTTCAAACACACTTCGAAAAATGTGCCTCCCTCGTCCTCTCGCACCACTCGACGCTACAGCTCTGATGCACAGTAAAGCCCCACGTTTGTCTGTGATGAGAAGAAATAGCATAATAGTCTATAGCAGCTCCAGTTTCTGTTTCTCATCATTCATATCATTTCTGAGTAAAAGACACACCATCTGAACAAATACACACAGTTGCCCGAATCAGCTCGTTTCTGATCAACTGTTGTTTGTGATTTGAAAATATCAAAACATGTCAATGATATCAAAATGCATTATACAGTATTTACAAAAAAATTAAAACCAAAAGATGGAGAGTTGTACAAAAGAAATCAGAGAGGGATGGTGTGTGGCTGTGTGTCGATGCTGGCCCATCGGAAAGGTGAGAAAAAGGGAGAAGGACGGAGGTCTTTTTCTTCAAGGTGAGCAAAGGGAGGGAGGCCACTCGTTACAGTCAACAGAGCAACGCCTTGCCGCTTCCTGACCTGCTTTGCTCCGACATAAAAACGATCAGCAGAGAGCCGGGAGTCCTTTCACCAAGGAAGCGACCGTTAAGAGGGAGCACTGCATGTGTGAAAACAAAATGTCTGCGAGCTAAACCGACTGGTGTGTAAAAGCAAATTTCCATAAAGCACAGACATACATCACAGTGTGTTGAGGACTCATCGGCAAACAAAAAAAACCAAAACAATCCAAGTGTTCACTACAGGTCAGCAGAGACGAGAACGCAGCCTACGTACATGTCGGACAGTAACCTAAGTGGGCGGCAGTAGTGGAAGCAGCATGAGTGGGGTCAAAATGGTGGACACTTTTGAAAACTTCAGCACCTTTAGGGCTCGGTTAGAGGGGTCTAATGCTGTCAGACGGAGAGGAGGAGACTGGATCTGCATATTTACACAGTTGCTACTAGTTCTGCAGTTAAAAAACAAAAAACAAAAAAAAAACAGGGATAACATTTTTTTTTAAAAAGTAACAATGATTCATAAGACAAATTTAAAGTACATAAATAAATAGAGCTGTGCATTTCACTGCATGGAAGCTACTAAAACAGGAGCCGCTTCTTCTTCTTCTGGTTTGGATTATTGAGCAAGAAGTTAAAAAAATTTAGATGGATGCTAAAACTGAGAAAGATTTTTTTTTTTTAAAAGGGCCAATCAGTACCGTGATGGATAAACTCTTACCTGCAGGGGGCAGTGTGCTCACGTGGAGCCACATGTTACACAGCAAATTATTTCTGATTTGTGTGCACATACGCTGTCTTCATCATAATAATGTGCCCTTAGAAACAACAGAAATTAGAACCTAATCTTAAAATGATCATAACAATATCATTAATAACAATAATACAATAATAAAAATAGCAATGATACAATACATACACAAAAAAAAAGAAAAAAAAAGTTCACTGATCATCACAACACCTCTGTTAAAAATGTACACACAGAGAGAACAATGTGGGGGGGCAAAAGGGGGTCGTTTCATCCGACCCTCAACTGAATCCGTCGGGAGGAACAGCAACAAAAAAATCTGACGATACATTTTTTTTAAGAAGTCCGAAGTCGTGGTTGAGAAGCTTCCAGGCAGCTGCTAAAAAGACCCAACACTGCGTCCTCAGGGGAGGGCTGTGATATCAGTCTCCTCTCTCCCTCTTTCTCTCTGTCTGTCCTCCTTCCCTCGCTCATTGTCTAGAACCTGACAGGAAGCCAGGGAGGCCGGGGCCGGAGTCAGAGAGGAGGCTCTTCCTGTTGCTCTGTGACTGCTTCCTATTCAGACCGGCGGCCATCTTGCATGCTCCAGGAGGGCCCGTCTTAATTAGAGTCCCAGCATGCTCAAGGGCTGTCCCAGAAGGCTGTGCGGCCATAGAGTTTCCGAGTGAGAAGGGGAATGGGGAAGGGGG
>NTHP01000115.1:346588-382165 GCA_003416845.1 Oplegnathus fasciatus | reverse complement strand
CCCCCACCACCACCACCACCCTCTCAGCACATTGCCTCGTTCTTAGCGAGCAAACAATGGAGTGGTAGGTAGCCACAGAAACAAACACTGGGCCACAATCCTGGTGGCACTGATCTTTCACATTTCCCTCTCTTCTTCCTCCCCTTCCTCTCACCCCTCTTCATCTCTCTCCATCCTTCCCTCTCTCTATCGCGTCACTCGCTTTTTCTCTCCTACTCTTCTCCACCACCTTATCGTGCCTCCTGCCAAATGCCAGTGCTGTCCATCACACCACTGCCTCACCGAGGATGTGTGTGTGTTTGTTTGTGAGCGTGTGTGCGTATGCCTGCGTGTGTTTGTATACGCATCTGCGTGCGTTCGTGTGTCTCATTCTCGTCACTCTTCAGACAGCCATCTCCCACACTAAAACCTTTCCCTTCACAGAGCCGGGACAGGTCAGAGACAGAGACGGAGATGGAGATGCAGGAGTGGAGAGAGGATGAATATGGGATGGTTGAATCACGAAACCGGTCACAGCAAACGGAACAGCAGCCCGGCGAGAGCGAGCCACAGATGAATGAACGGTGTGAGCATCAGAGGCTCTGGTGGGTGTAAATATCAAGAGTGGGATAAACGATGTTTGGAAAAATGTGGGAAGGAAGGAAGGAAAACAAGTGTTGGAACTGTGGCGCCAACTCATCAAACTCAATTACTGATTTTAGAGTGAAGGACTTAATTACTAGACCCCCGACTGATATCGGATTAGTGAGGCCTATCGATACTCGAGAATGATCAAAATATCAGCTGATATTCTTTTAGTTTTACATAAATATATAAACAAACATTCTGTGTTAAAGATATGTCTGACTAACTGTAAAAAATGCTTTTACAGCTGAACCATAAACTTTTTTATCAGGCGTAACAGTTATATAACAGTTATATTGTGGTCCTATGAGAACCACGTACCTCCAAATGTGTTGATTTCGAATTTTTCAGATAAGCTGTAGGTTTAGAAAATTCTTCTTCTGCTTAAGATGAATATACCATTTAAAAAAACCCACTAGATTAGCTGAAAAATGTATTGTCACAAAACTGTAAACAAAGCAGTTTTTCCATGAGAAGCTGACTTTTGGAAATACATGGTTTTCACAGGACAGTGGTGAAAGATAATATAACAGTAAATATAATAAGACAGTAAATTTTGATACAGTAGATGTCAGAATAATGACAACTGCAATTACAATAAATATGAATGGAAACATAAACAAAACTCTCAGAAACTTGAATTTCAAGTTAAATATACATATAACAAATAAACGTCTATTATTATTATTGCTGCAGTTTCTGCCCAGCGTGCCAACATACACGCCAATACCAATATGTGTTTAATGGCCTGATATCGGTCAATAATAATAATATCGGCCTTCTGATATCAGTCTAGCTCCGTTAATTAGTCTGAAATGCTCTGCCTCAACTTTTCAACAAAAGCGCTGTTTTTATAGGAAAAACAGAAAAAAGGTGACTTATTTTGGTTAATTTATTAATTAATTGGTTATAGGTAGTGGGCAAATCCTAAATGCCGCAGACTTCTTTAAAACTCCCTTTAAAAACACGACTGAATTTAATAAATATACTGTATTTTGAGATACAAGACACCATCTCCTAGTGCTGGAGATGGAATTCAAAGAATATGCAAATATTGCCTAAAGCTTAGATGATTTGGTTTTGGAGAGTCAGAGATGGATGAACAGTAGAGAGACAGAGATAAGGTACAACAAGTGTTTTTGGAGGTGATAGAGAGATGGAGGAGTGAACGGGACAGTGACAGAGGGGGTAAGTCATACCTGGAAGAAGCCTGGGGGCATGGGACCACCTGGCATGGCGTCGTTCGGGGGCATGTTGCCCATCACTGGGCTGGGCGCTGCCGCTGCGCTCTGAAACACACAAACGTGGTGATTAAATGTGGTATTTTGTGTGGAAGTGTTGGTGTGTTTGTCTCTACAGTACAGTACAGTCATATTTATGTACATGATGCACTGGCCACCAAATTACTACAGGGGGCAGTGTCTGCACCTGCAATCACAATCACGCCTGCCCCCCATCTCATCTACAGTTTAATGGTTAATTCAGAAAAGTGTCTTCTATTACAACTTTTAAACTGTTCCCTCATCTCTGTGATAGAGGGAGGAAGAGAGAAGAACAGAAAGCACCTCATCCCTTTCTGTGAACTAGGATAGAAGCCAAGAGAAAGGTTTCAAGGAGAAATCCCACCAAAATGTTATTCTTATGCTCTAGAAGAGTCAGGTCTCTGCAGCAGTCCTGTGACCTATACCATCATATAAACTACTGGGCTCAACTGACCAATATGAGCTGTTGCTTTCAAGTCAAAATGTATTAATCTACAAGGTATGGCATGATTCATATGATTATATTTTGGTATTTCCTATGGTTCATCTCATATAAAAACCACAGGTCTGCAGTATGATTATTTGGTTATCTAACAAACAGCAGATGTGTAACTTCTCAGATGTCATGTTTCCACAGAAGTCCCATATCGTTCTCTAGTATGCAAATCAATGGACTGTGGCAATATGGAATGGAAATATATAACTGAATGTTTGGATGATCATGAAACACCATATACCCCGAGCTGCCAGTTTATTAGGTACAGTTGACATGACAGACATGCAAAAATCCTACCTTTATTTATGAAGGTAAGGCTGTAGGTGGTGTTGTATTGCAAAAGAATGAAAGGCAACTCCAATGTTTTATTAAAAAAAACCCAACACATTACTGTGTTATCTTTGTGTCTCATTTTTATAGTAATAAAAAGTTTCCACATTATATTAAAATATGTTTACCAATGGTCCATTTTTTACCGTCAGGGTTATTATGGTTTGGGAGTTTCTAAAGTTTAACTTATTTCATTTAGGTGAGTTTCACTTTGGATTATTTGTTTATAAATGCTGAGCTTAGTTTTAATGTACTTTTTTCTACTGATGTTTTTCTACTGATGTTTTTTCAAAGATACTATGTTGCCATGGTATTGTGTATATTAAATATTAACAATAAATATAGACCAGTGTAATATAGTAGTGCTCACATATCTTCCTCTCCTTGATTACCAATTAAAATTCTGTCCATAAAATACACCCATGCATATTTTATAACAGGCATAATTACATTTATTTTATATCCTCATATCTTCATCTCTAAAATTCTCATTATTTTAATTCTAAATATAATCAAAGGATTTATGCTACGGAAAAATATAGTAACATGTCATCAGCAAAGAAGTTGAGTTTGTCTTTCAGGTTTTCAATTCATTTTTCACATCCTTTGAGAAAATGTATTTTACTTTGAATTCATAATACACAACAGCACCATTATCAGATTATATAATGTTAAATTTACTCAAAGTATATATCAAATTCTAAAATTAAGGAGTATTAGATGCTGTTTGAAGTAGGGTATGAGGGACCCATGCTTACATATTTAAATAGATCGGTATCTGTTAAAATAAAGCAGATCAACATCCGATCTTTTCTTTACTGTTGGTGCTCTACCGTGTTTTTCCACCTCAGCCTGCGAGTGTTGCAACACTGTAACCGCTTTATCAACTGCTATCAGCTGTTGCAAATTAAAGTTAATTCTGTGAGCAACTTGATAACAGGCCAAAATAAAACTTGGCTGTTGAAGGGTTAAAGTGCGTCAAACTGCAGCGCTGTGTGTACTTAAAGATTGTTTATAAGGTAAAAGACGCATCACTCTGTAACACCACTGTGCAACCTGAGTGTTTCTGTCAGGTTTTCTCTCTTGCTGATCGCTTCACGTCACGACTTTCATCAATAATTTAAGCTTATCAACTTTATAGTTTTGAATCAGGATCAGTACTTAAATCGAGTAGCTCTTCAAAAATAAGGTGACTGAAATTTATTTCGAAGGCTACAGCTGTTATTCCAATGTGCCAGATACATATTTAATCAACATTTAGGTAAATATAAGTATCGGATCGGACTCTGTATTTGCAGATATCCAATATCAAAAGGACTCCGATCGGGATCGGACCCATAAAAACTTGATCGGAACACCCCTAGTTTGAAGTCTGGAGAGCAAAAAAACAACTGTAACACTTAAACCTGATGAGAGCAACTGCTTAACTATTACTAATCTTATTACCACTTCTAACGTCAACACTACTGTTTCCAATCTCCTTTACGTCAGTAAGACAATATGGAAAAATAAAACTAGAATCTAGGATAGAGGAGAGGGGGTGAATGATTCAGCCCGGGAGTTAAATATGATATAACTGTATTCTTGTCAACACACATAGATGGAGACGCGTGTTCAGAGTGCTTACATAAGCACGCCGGAACAAACACACACATGCACGCAAGCACATGAACGCGCAAACACACACAAACACACACACACACACACACAAAGAGTTGCATCACAGGCTCATAAAGTGCAGCCCTTCAGTACAGAAAGGCAGACAGGGGAGAACCGCAGGCTACAGGACCAGAACAGGGAGGGGGTTTAAGACCCAGGGGAGGGAGTCACTCTCACAAACACACACACATCTACCGTTCCACCAGCACGCACACCTAACGAACACACTACATCCATGTGACACATACTGTATTGCTTAGACAACAATGCATACTACCAATTACACGCACGTACACAAATACACTCGCTGCCCTTCTTCTCCCGACTATCTGAAACCAACACACATAACTGAAAAATCACACACATACACACAGACACACATACACACTGACACACACCTCCCCCCATCTTTATGCTAATTCTGCTAGTGAACATGAGCAGGCCACTGAGTCCCTGGGGAAGAAGCAGGGTCGGCTGGCTCTTTCTCTCCTCCTCCATCCTCCCTCACTCACTCCTCTTCTTCTCCACACTTTTCTCTCCATCTTTTCTCCTCTCCGTGACCCCCCTCACTTATTTTTCCCAGCATTGGCGCACACACACACACACACACACACACACACACATAAAGACACACACACACACACACACACACCTTCCCTGTGCCCCAACCCCTGTACTATTCCTCCCCATCACAACCTCTCCTCCCCTCAGCCCCCCCAGTAGGGTGTCAGCAGCTTGCAGAAGCTGTTGCTATGGAGACAGGTCCTATCTGCACTCTGTCCCCCTGGCATCCCCCGCTCCAGGAGCGCAGAGAGAGAGAGAATAAGGAGATGCAGGAGAGAGTTAGAAGATACAAGAGTGAGGCAGAAAAAAAGATGATGGGAAGAAAAAAAAAACTAAGAAGAAAATATTACATTTCTGTTCAATCAATCAGTCACTTGGTCACATTATTGTATCGACTAATGATCTATCTGCTTGTGCATTCCACAATTTGCTGATTGAAATTGAATGCAAACTGAAAGCATACAGAGCGCAGTTGCCACCAGCAAAGGTAGATTTAGTATGCAGTCGGTCTTTATTAAAACCAACTGGCCTGGGGAAATACAAAAGGATCCAACAGTGCTTTTTCAGTTTTTGTGGTGGCGCCCACAGTACCGCCTATATCTACCTTTCCATTTCAACTCGACGCTCAGAAGTGGCAGACTGTCAGGAAACGTTGTGACAAGACTGCCTCCTTGAATCAGAATAACTCGATTCACCGAGACAGTAAATCTACAGGAATTTGTCTTGTTGACATTGGCGCAGGTAAACAACGACTGCTAATGCAGGCAGAACATACAGGTGTGGGGATGACGAGAGCGCACCTTTATGCAAAGAAACGAGTTCAAGAAGACAGTACAATCCACAGCAGACATTAGTGCTGCACTAATTAGTTGATATAATGAACATGGATTTTTGTAGTTGAGTTGAATTATTCATTTCCAGGCTGAATGTATGGTAAAGAAAGTCTGTAAATGAATGAGCGTGCAAAGGCAGCACAACTTGAAAGGGCTTTAATGCCTGACATGCAGCAGGAAGGAGAAGAATACGTTTCTTTCATTGAAGCTGGCTGAAAGTTCAACAAAACCCACGGGACACATTTTCAAATGTCTGGGAATATTTACACTGTTTAAACTGTGAACTATATTTTAATGGCCTTCCTCTGCAGCGCTGCACAAACACGGTGTCAAAGCATCCTGGAGCCACGTCTGCACAAAAATAACATTAGGTAAGTTTTTATGTTACCTGGCTATCAATAATACAGTATCTGGACTACAGACTTGGACTGTAGCTCATTGCTGTGGCTTCAGTAGTTTAGGATGGAGAACTGCTAACTTTAGCATTTGTTTTACAGCGTAATATAACATTGTCAGTCTGTTTAAAATTATATTTATGGATCTAAAGACCGGCTCACTATATTAAGAAAAAGTACAACAACAATGTGCTGTTTTAAAAACTCAAAACAGCTCAAATTTAATTGGCTATACAGGCATGAATTATGATTTTCTTCGCAATAACATAAAAAAATAGGTAGAAAGTAATAGATTATCTGTATTAACACATAAACAAGTAAAACAGGACAGAGTTCAACTAATCTGTCACTTCAACCTGTAGAGACAGAGCTAATGGTACTGGTAGTCATGTAAATATTAAATAAAAATCTATTCATATATTAACAAAAAATACATTTAAATTTTAGCGAAATATATTGAAAATAGAGCTCATCGTGTTATCAGACTTTGTATCTGACTTTCTGACAAGTACATACTGACAAATAGCATCCACGCATTTCTCTTTTTGTAATGACACATTAGACTAAAACAATCATTGGGCGTCCTGGTGGACTAGTGGTCAAAGAGACCTACAATGTAACCACAACGTCCGAATCTGGCTGCATGTCATCCCCCCCCCTTTCTCTTTCCTCTTGCTCTCTGTCATCTATCCACACCCCAAAACTCCCCCAAAAAACCTCGAAACAAAAGCACTAAAGCATTAATCATCACATTAGTCAAGTAGTCAACAGCTTGTATGTCAACTTGTGTTTAGCTTGGATGTAGCAGAACAAAGTAAAAAATTTTTTTTACAACTTTTCTACATCATCTACAACTAACATGATTAGTTTATTAATCCATTAGTCAAGTGAAAGAAATAATGCCCCAGATTTACTGGTTCCAGTATGCAAAATAAAAATTAGCTGCTTTTATTGTTGGTTGGACATAACAAGCGTCACCTGAAGACGTCACCATGGACAGGGAACTTATGATGGGCATTTTTCACTGTTTTCTGACATGTTATGGACAAAACAATTAATCAAGAAAATACTACAGATGAATCTATGAAAATAATAGTTAGTTGCAACCCTTAAATCACCAGAAAGAATGTAGTGGAATATGTTACGGACACACACAGGGAGGTATCAGTCGGTTGCTGGTAACGAGCTACTCTGATTTGCTAATTTTACCGAAGCAACTTCCTCCAGGTCCGAGGGGGGGGTATCTGGTTCGGCCTGTGGGAAGCAGGTTAAGATCTCGCTCCAGGCAGAAAAAGCTGCAAGGCATGCGACATAAAGCCACAGCCTTTGATATGTGTTGTAAACATTCACTCAGCTTCAGCCGAGACAACCCAAAGTAGGTGTAATAAACTTTATCCACCTCCCTGTGGCACCGCGACGGTGTCTTTGTGGCAAAATATTTCAAACTCTGACGTCTTAATCCAGTCGTGGCTCCCTGTGAGGATACCATGTTGAGCTTGCTTTTCCTCCTTAGTACAAACTCACAGTGTTGATGAATAATCTATCAGAGAACAAAAGACTAATGATCTGATTGGCTGGTACAGTACAGTATGTAGATGGGCTATACAGAATAGCATTGATCCCTCCCTCTCCATTTCCCTCTCCCTCTCTCTCTCACATAGGACCTACCGGACAGATCAATAGTGCTCAACACATTATTGACCTCCGCCTGATACCTTTCACAGGGATAAAGACAGAGACATAAACACTGGATGGAGAGAGGGGAGCGGTAGGAAGAGACAGCGGACGTATCTGTGTGTGTGTCTGTATTTATGTGTGTCCCTGCCTGGAGAGGGTACTAATCTACATTCTGGTTCACACTGATATGTACCTCATCACTGTCTCCTTGACCTGCTGTCCTTAGCGCACAGAGAGAGGGAGAGAAAAGAGGGAGGAGGAGGAGCGGTGGAGGTGAAGGAGTGAGGATGGAAGAGAGTGAGAGTGTGGAGACGGGAGGAAAAATAGCTGACTGTGGTGATCTAGCTAATTTATCAGCCCAGTCAAAACAGTGTGTTTCGCTCTGGAGCAACAGGATACGGCTGCTACTCTCACCGTCACGTCTGACAAACAAATGCACACACACACACACAATCTCTGAAAGCCCAGCTGGTCCTCAAAACTGGCGCACACATACACACACACACTTTTCCCCAAAAGCTGCTGCCAAGGTAGCCATACTGAACCAGACAGACGGACTCGTGCACACGCAAACACACATGCGCACACACCGGATGACAGCACTAATACATGCTGCAGACACAACATCCACTTAGCCAACACTCCAGAGAGAAAGCAGAGAGGGCAAAAGACAAGAATATGAGAGAATTAGAACAACTGTGAACCAGAATATAGCTTCAGCTAAACTTAAAATAAGAGACTTTCTATACACTTTGGCATCAACACTTGGAATGCTGATGTTACATGTCTTCTTATTAATACATTAATATAACCTCAGGACCAGCTGCCTGGACAGCTTTCAGGTGATGTTGAGTCAATTGGTCAATCCTAGTCAGGACTCTAAACCCTCGCCCTGGCCACGCCACCTCCGCCTCTGTTCATGCTGTCCAACTGACCTAGTGTGGAGTGGAAGTGGCCAAAAAAAATCCTCACTGGTGCTCCACTCCCCCTAACTGGAAGTGTGAGTGCCAAATAAGAGGAAACATCATATAAATGTAGGTTTTATCTTGCTTCTCTGTAAATATTATTTTTGTCATAGCCACACTCTCCTGACCTTGTCAGGGTAGAATTAAAATCACAAAATGTGCAGTAAAATATCATTTTGTCCCTGCCCAATTTTTTGGATTTGTTTTAGACAGGTAGTACATAATATACTGTATTTACTGGGTGAGCAAACAAGGCGTCTATCAGGTTCAGCTTTAAAAAAAGGACCACACCGCTTTTGCGACTTTTATTTTCTTAACTACAAAACATGTATACTTTAAACTACTGCTGTGTAAGCATGAAACCATGTGCACAACATTTTCCACTGTTAGTTGGCTTTAGACAAGTGCAAGAGAACGTTAACCCTGATAGTCATACATTGAGTCAAACGCATTAAAGTGGAACTTCTCAGTCATCACTCGAGTGTTTTTAGGTCACTGTGTTGTTTATGTCAAGTAACAAAATCATGATTTACAAAGCCAAGCTAATGTCTGTCAGTACCATCCATGTATTTTTGTATAAGTGTGTGCTGTCTTCACTCGTGTAACACGTGCATTGCAGTTTTTCCTAACTTTATCAAGCAGCTAATTATCAAGTTTAAAGGAACTCTTCTCACTTTTTCCCCATTACAGCACACTGATACGGCTGGTGGCAGAGAAAAGGCAAAACAGACGTTAAGGCAGAATGAATACGACTATCTTTTGGGAAAATACAGCTTCTTTTGATTCAACTGCAATGAAGATTATATTACTTAAAAGTAATGTTAGGAAAAACACATAGCAGGTTGTTTATAAGGCTGGATAATTTCAGTGAAGGCAGCAATATGTATATGTGAGTTGGTTTTAATGGATTTTTGAAGAAAAATGGACTTCTGGTGGGTAAACCGAACCTGCAGCCTAAGAGACAGCCGATGGCTACAACTAATACAACTGGGTTTAAATATTTCATGAACATTTACGGCAATAGGAAAAACTAAAATTACACCAGTGCCATCCTGCAAGGCATCAGAAGGCAGCCTCCCCAAAAAAACACCAAAATGTACAATACAAAATAATGTTTCCAGTGCTTTATACTACAGTTTGTACTTGGAAAAAGGTGAATTTAGAAAAGCAGATGAGATCTTTGAATAAACAAAAGACAATTAATATATTCCATTACCATATTTGCCTCAATCTAATAAAACTGCTACACGAGTATAACTTTAGAAGAAATGTGAAGTTGGAATAAATATAGGAACCATTATTTTTCTAAAATATCCCATTTAATTTAACATAAAGCTGTCATTAGTATTATGGGTTTACACAGAGATATCCTGCAGTTACTCAGTTGAAAATAAAAAAGAAAACTAGGCCTATCTTCCACCCCCCTCTCTCACTGTTTTGACATTTGCCCACTCAGCTCCATTTTCAAATACCTCAACTGTGTCTTGGTTGTGTCTTCATGTTGTCTACACTGCCCTCTCCTCCTCGGCACTACTAGGCATTGTGGGTAAACAGCTAGATTAGCCAATCAATCTTCTCTCGGGAACGGAAGTAGTAGTGGTGGTGAGGGAGGGGAGGAGGGAGGGAGGAGGGGGGAGGGAGATAGGGAAAGAGAGAGCGAGAGAGAGAGAGAGGAAAAGAGGAGGACAGTTGGAGAGAGGGAGTGAGTGATAAGGCGAGTGAGACGAGAGGGGGTGGACTGGTGTGTTGGGCGGAGGAGAGAGTAAGAGATATAGTAAAGAGGGTGGGAGGAAAAGGGGAGGAAAGATGCAGATGTGGGGGTGTCGCAGAGAAAATGACTTGAACAGGCTGGAGTTACAGAAATGTAAAAGAGAGAAAGTGTGAGAGAAGTGACAAACGTAGGCAGATGCGTGAAGAAAGAGTGAAGAGCAACAGCGCAGGTAAAAATAGAGGAAGACTGATGAAGGAATCAAGAAGTAAGAGCATCAACAACATAACTGCAGGTTGACACAGTACTGTTGGCAGCAGATTTACTGCTGTACATGCATATACACTTGTTTATGCATCTTTACAATGTATCTTGTTATGTTAAAATAAAGGAAACAGACTTGGCAAATAAATCATGACATAAATCATGACTTAAACACGCACACTGTATAACAGTAGTGGACGGAAAAGTGCATTAATATGCATTTTCTTTGCTGATTTTCTGGATGGAACCTCGGCTTATGAGCTGTGAGCAGTTCAATCAATGTTCTCTCATCACACTGTTTCATTTTAATAATTTATAAGGAGGTAAAACTCAGGATTTCCAACAGCGTAATATAGTGGAGGCGCCCCACCTCGACTGAAATGAAGAGCGCCTAAACTAACGTCAGAAGAAATGATTACACTTTTATGACATACATTAGCTTCACGGAAAACAGGAAGAGATGCTAATTCCCACAGCAAAAGCCACGTATTTAAGTCGACTGTTTAGACTATAACCTAACACCTAAAATGATCCAGGATCTCGTTGGCAGAACTGACTACATCCACTAACCAGACTCCTGGGGGAAACCCAGAAAAGTCTCCAGTATTTCACAAGAAAAAAAGAGACAAAAGAAGAAGAAAAGTCCAAAAAAATAGATTTGTGTAGCTGAAATGTCTTTTCTATTCTGCTAATTATTTTGTGAACAATCAGATTTGTTTTGTCACTCCTTGGAGAGACCCAATCTCTAGTAACCGCTGCTAACTCTGTAACACAGCATGAACAGACAAAATGAACTCTTCAGTTGGTGAAAGTATACAACTCACAAAATATGCCTTATCTTCTGTGTTCCTTAACTTCACTTCAACTAAACATCATCAAACAAAGTCATTTTATAAATGCATCACAATAAAATGGCAAAAAACTCAAAAATAAGACCAGTAAATTCTGTATTTAAAATATGTTAAGCTATTTAAGCCGCGACTAAAAGCCTGTATAAACAGACCAATTAAAAACACATCAAATTAATGATATGAATCTGTATATGAGGGAAAAATGGCCTCTATCTGCTTTTAAATGGTAAACCCTGTAAGCCTACCTCTTTGGTGAATCAGATGCTTAAAGGAACTAGATACTTGAAAGCAATAAAAAACCCAAAACTTGACGTAAAACTACCATGTCACTCTAAGATAACGAATAATGGCTGCTGCATTAGTTTTAATAACCAGTGTCAGGACTTAAGGAAAAAGTAGCCTTGACTGTAACCATAAACCTTTGCTGCGTCTCTGCACCCAGCAGAGCGAACTGTGATAATGCTTCTTAAATGCTGGCTTGCAATCTAGCAATCCTCAAAAGGCTAAGAAACTCTTTTGAGGTAAGGTGAAATATTGTTTTTTTCTTCCGATGCCTTTACCCGGCTCATTCTTTTGAAACCAGTAGAAAGGACCTGTGCTCAGAGACTAGCCTCAGGGGGCTGGAGCCAAAATTAAACCGGTCCCGTCTCCTTCGCTTTATCACTGTTAGGAGCAGACAGCAAGCAACCATGTAGCACACCCATCTACATTTATATAGTCACACAGACACACAGGGTTAACTGGCACTCTGGCACTGAGGGTGTGAGCCCCTCCGCCCTCCATCTATGGGCTGGTTGCCAAAGATGCCCCCTGTCCAAAAATACACACACATACATACACACACAAATCCCTGGCTTAGCCTCGGCCCAGTGCTGGGATTACCGGATTAGAACTCTATTCCATTATCTCCCCACACTATACAACACACACACNAAAACACAGAACAAAAATCACAAGAATTATGATTTTCTTACTCAGTTCCAGTCAAGTCAATTTTATTTATATCGCCAAAAATCCCAAATTTGCCTCAAGGGGCTTTACAATCTGTACAACATACAACACCATCAGTCTTTAGAGGCTCGGCCTCAGAATTGATTCCTAGAGAAACTATGGAGACGCAAAGTGGTAGGAGTGATTTTGGGTGTCCCTGGTTATGGAATTTAAAGTCCTGTTAATGTTCTCTCTAGACAATTTTGAATGAATTAATAAATATCTGTCTTTTTGATAATAAGTCAAAAAGTACGAGCCTGTGTACGTAAAAACTTCAATAGAGAAGTTAACTACGACTCCCAAGGCGCATTTTGCATCCAATCACAGAGCTTAAAATTCTGTTACATGAGCTGCTAACTGCAGGCGGAAGCTAAAGATTACACTGTTGAGAAAACTCAAAACACAATCTACAGCTTAAATCTGTTTACTTTTAGATAGATGAATTCAGTGATTATGGCGCCACCTTTTTTTCTCAACTGCAGCGACGCAGCGTTATTGCATTCTCTACACTAGCTTCTTCTCCATAGCAATGGCAGCCAAGGTTTATGGGTATTCTTGTAGTCTTTAGGGCCGTCCACCAAGCCAAACTGATGAACAAAACATAATTTCCCAATAATCACAGCTGGGGGCCACAATGTAAACCCAGTGTTACATTATACAGTGAGTCCTGTGATTCTATGTAAAGTAACATTAAAGATATCATTAAAAGAATTATTTGGAAAGGGAATACAGAAACAGCAGTGGCTCCTCGCATTTCGCTACTCGTTTAGAATAACACTATTTCCCTTCTAATCCCCTTGCACCTGTAAGAGCTTGTCAGGTATGATGGTGGACTGGAAAAGGTTCCCCTTATAGATGTCTGTGTGGTCAGGCAGCAAGTTTTTGAGGCTTGATAGCTCCATCATATTGTACTTTGTGATGGTGTTTGAAGTGGTTGGATTAAGTTGTGGTGATACTGTGAAGTGTGGCAACATAAAAAAAAAACTGCTTGTAAAGTAACTACAGTATGTCTTTTTCAGCGTCATCATCTTTGAGTCAGCAAAACTTCCAAACAACAGAATGTGACCCTGGCAATACGAGCACAACAAGTTCGTCAGGAAGGTTGAAGACATTTCTTTTCTCTTCCTTAATTCTGACTCATTTGTTCTTTGTTTTTGCTCCATTGTTTCAACTTTCACTTTACTTCCATCTCTCTCACTGTTGGCTTTGTTTTCATTTCTGAACTCTTTGCCTTTGCAAAATCAGTCACGTGGTGCAACTCTGTCTTGTCATTTATTGATGCAACTTCAGAAATTAGGAGTGCTTGGTTTGATGCAACACATCTCCCTGATATAGCTGAGACAATGAATCGATTAATCCTTAAAGTTCTTTTTAAAATACCAAATATTCGATAGTTCTAGTTTCTAAATAATGAGGATTTGCTGCCTTCAGCTGTTCATCTTCAGGTTTTGGAGTGTTTGTCAGACAAAACAAGGAATGTGAGGACCTTGAGTGTTAAGAAATTGTGATGGACATTTTCC
The DNA here is from genome assembly GCA_003416845.1 of Oplegnathus fasciatus. Taxonomy (NCBI): domain Eukaryota; kingdom Metazoa; phylum Chordata; class Actinopteri; order Centrarchiformes; family Oplegnathidae; genus Oplegnathus; species Oplegnathus fasciatus. Next base: position 368,027 of record NTHP01000115.1, on the reverse strand, counting down.
ATTCTATTCTTAGAATTTATACACCAAACAGTTAATCTAGTAATTGAGAAAATAATCTGTAGATTAATTGTTAAAGAAAAGAATCGCTAGTTAATATGATTATTTGTGTAGTCAAATTAGTTTGTAGTCAGCCAATATTTCTAGTTGTTAGAGAAACAGGTCAAAGCTAATGATTATATTCCCATGTCCTTAAGGTGCAAACTATCCTCTACCTGCTCTTCTGGGTGCCACTTAAAGATTCTCCTTTCACACTTGCTATTAAAACATGTACAGTGTTTACATGTGTGTCTCGAGTAGAGATGTAGAGAAACAAATACCCGATGCCACAGACAGTAAAGAGTGACTGTTTTTCAGTTACAAGAGAAGAAGTGGCTGCAGAGCCCGTCTGTCACTTACGTAGTCATGGAAGGCCTTTGCCTCACTGGAGTGCTCGCATGTCTCCCTTCGGTCTGGAGCCGCACAATACAAATCCCAGAATACACTGAAACGGGAGAGAAGGGGGGGGGGAGTGGGATGGTGGAGAGGTCAAAGGTTACCAAACAGAGTAATACAAGCAAATGTATAACAGCTATTCATAACCCATTCACACACTCTCACTATCTCCCTAGCGCTCTTAAACTGCCTCTTATACACTTGAGCATCACTGTAAGAGGGACACAATGCCAGAGTCGCCCCCCCTCAATCAACCTCTCACTCACTCAGAATACACACACACACTTGCATTACCATACTTGCACAGACCTTTCATTGACTGCATCTATTTCTTCACCCTAAACTTTAACTCCTACATTGACTTAAGCCTAAAATCAATCCCTAAAATACCCTCTTATACAAGTGGAGACTGCTAAATTGTGAGTGAATTTGTTCATCATTTGATCCTTACAAGAGCTGACACACATGTATACATAAACTGTTTCTATACAAGCTTCTGTTTCAGTCCATTTGAACACCCTAAGTGGAAAATCAAAAATGCACACACATCTAACGACCACGCTAACTGCTTCTGTGCTACCTGTCTAAGAGGTCTTAATTGAATCAGTCTTTGTGCATTGATTTAGTGGAAGTGCTATAAACCGAGTGAAACAGCAACATGGCTAACGAGAGGACCAATCAGGCAGCCACTTCACATGTCCTGGCAATCTGCAACGCACACAGACATGTTGAATCCCAAACATCTGGAATTTTTCATACACCTCTGCACTTTTGGGAGGGTTAGTACAGTCCCACGAGGAAATCACTAACTCATCTTGAGCTCTAGTTTGAGCACAGTAAGTGGAATTTATGGTATATTTTCATCTCAAAAGTTGATTTATCCCCTAAATTTCTCCTTCCGTGAGAAGGACGGTGTGTGGTTGAGCCACAGAGGTGATAAAGGATGTCAGTGTGTTGCTCATCAACAGGGAGAAATGCTTAGAGACTACTGGAGTCTGTATCAATAAGAGAAAAAAATAGCTTTGCTTTTAAGAAGAGTTTATACAAGACAATATAATTGAATACTTGCATATATTTCATTATATTTCTTATGTGTGCAAAGAAAGAACCAACATCTCGATTTAAGTCTTTAATTGAACAAAAGATCAAACTTATTCTTTAGATTTACCCAGGCCTGTATGCTTTCAAATTATTATTCTGTTCCCTCATTTTCTTTTTACTAAAACATGTCCTTGGTCTCATATTGCTGATGGTGCTCTATAGGCCTGACGTTCATTCTTCTGACTCAGCAGAGACACCCCCTGAGGTGAAAAGTTACACTAGATATTGTACTTTTTAAGAGCATTTAAGGGCATATTTACAAGTCTGTAGTTTTACATCCACAGGTTTTTAAATATTTGCTCCTTTGTAATATGTACAGTACTAATTTCAGTACAGTGTCCTTCAGCAACACAGTGAATCTATTCTGTTTTATTCTCCATTTTTGTAGCTGTGCTCTAATCTTCCTGAGGAAGAAGCAAGTGAAAGAACTTAACCTGAAGTGGTGAGGACCACATGATCCACACATACACAAAACATAAATGTATTCAAGTTCTGCCAGACATTTTCAATTCCAAGTTTGAAGCAAATGTAAGGTGGTTTAGCTCTCAAGTCTCGTGTATTTGATTTTAAGGACAAGGCTGGTGATATTCTGTATCTTCATAGTGTCAGACCAAAACTCATAATGAAGTATCGTCTGTGTAGCCAAAGCCTGATATAGCTTATTTGTGAGTGCCACAGACCATCATCGTTGTACAATAACTATTAAAAACACATAAATGAGCCACTCTGTCGCACTGGGTGACATGTTTTTTCATAATGATGAACATGGGCATAGTAGTTTATTTTGAGTTGTTCCCATGTTCACCGTCCTGCTGACGTAAACTCACTAGCGCACCAAATCCACGATTGAAAACACCATTTACACCATTTACTCCTGTTTATATTACTTTTTTCTTTTTTTATAACTTTTCTGAGAACTACAAAGCCCAGCTGTTTAAGGAAATCATTTTTTTTACATTTTTTATATTCATGACCTGATCTTTAAGATTTACATCTTCAGTAAGAACAAATTGAGCTTGCAGGGCCACAGACAGTGTAGGGAATTTGAAGAGTATCGACAGAGAGGATAACACATTATTGGTTTTGGTCTTTTCATTGTTAGTAAGAACAAAATAGAAGGTCGCCAGCCTTATCCTGTAGATAACTGTGAGAAACTTCATAAAATGAGGTGTAAAACGGCCACTATCTTTAGTAATTAAGACATTTCAGTAACCTTTCTTTTTCTGCTGAGATTACCTGCTGACCTGGCTCAAACTTTTGTATCTAGGGAACATTTTCAGGTAAGTCCAGGATGGCTTGACTTAAATCTCAGACTGAATGCTACTCAGTTCAACCTTTATAACGATCTACTAAAGGTTAAGGACTTGGTATCATTACACTGGCACCATAAGATATTCCTCAGCGATGGTCATTCAGTGCATTTACATCAATTGGGTCCTCAGGAAGAAGAATCATCATCACTAATAGACTTAAAAGATGTCAGCCAGAGTTTAAAAATGTTGTAGTGGGATGGTTAGAAATGTGATTACTGACCAGCTGTATATAAATGTGAGTTTTACAGTAAAACGTATATCGTAGTGCCTGTAACTGTGTTGTGTGATTTCTTGCCTCATCCTGATTTGTCAAAAAACAACAAGTGAAACTGCTGATTGGTGCTTAAGGTGATGACCCTAAAGGTCAAATCTTAGCCAGGGGCAGAAATGACAGGGGGGCGGGGGGGGAGACAGCGGAGGGAGAGGTGGCACAAAGGAAGATGGAATGCAATGGGTTAATCTGCTAAGAATCCCTCTCCCACATGAACAAAGGACAAAAGTGGGAGGTGGGGGGCACACAAAGGGTGACGAGAGGGTGAGGAGGGGGAGGGGACTACAGAGGGGGGAGTCCATTCCCTAACCATCTGGATCTATTGTTTCAGGAACGGGGGTGAAGGATGGCGAACTGGAGGAGGGGAGAGGGGAGAAGACGGGGAGGGAGGGGTCACGCCCTCGGTGAGTCTGGTCAACCCCAAGGCTGAGACTCTGCTAGACCTCCCACCTATGGAAGTCATTTTTAATCATGAATGAGGACGAGTACCATCAATTAAATTTCAATTTGGTATTTTTCAAGTACATGAACATCTGAATGTTTATATAAAATATGTTTAATATATCCAAAATTGAATTATGGCTCTTTCATGAGCCTTCAGACCATGAAAACTCAAATGAAGCTACTGTTTGTGCATATGACAAAAATTAATTATGTAGGGTTGGAGTGGTTACTAGAGCCCTATCAATGAGTGTGTATGTGTGGGGACGGGACGGACGGGACGGGGAGATAAAGAGCTTGAGACATGTGCTGTAAAAACTGTTTACACAGCCAAGCAAATAAAATGGATAGACTTACTGTATCAAAACAAACAAGACAAAACTAGCTTTTTTTAATACTGGAAAAAAAGTGAAAGTGACACTCACCACCACCACGAATGGAGGAATCCGGGGGGCTCCCCTAATGTAATATTCTTCTCCCATCGAATCTGAAGGAGAAGAGAGTAGAAGAGAGGAGAGGAGAGAGAAAAGTCACTTGCAGCCACTAGAGAGAGGATTATGTCTGCAGGTCCAGGGGTTAAGAACATATAATCAGTCAGTCTCAAACTGTCAATGGCCTCGGACGTGAAGATAGGCATCTTTCTAGCTCTGTCGATCTCCATCTTCCCGACTCTCTTCCTTCTGTTATGTCTCTGTCCTGTTTCCCTTTTTAACATATGAAATGTGTTCTGGATCCAGGGAATAAGCTCAATCACACGCTCATTTTTTCATTCATTCGCTGTTAGCCTGTCTGCACCCAAAAGGGCTTGGAAATGTATAGAAACACCACAATGCCTACATAGGCCTACAATGTCCACAGACGACTGCATCAGTTGTTTTCACACTAAGATTCACCATGGCAGACAGCGAGCATGATCTGGTGTAACGTTACAGGATTTCCTTTTGAAAAATTAATGCAACACCTTACGCTCTGTAATCATGTTTAGCATGTTTGCGCTGACAATACAAGTTGTTGTAAACATCCACTATAGCTGGTTTATGGTATGCACAGCTTCACTAATGAAGAAAGCCCTTTTATATCAAGGCCCAAGTGACGTGTCTGATTTCCTTGCTGGAGATTTTTCATCAGTTCTTTATCTCTTCTCCTTCGCTCTACATAAGCAATTTTCACAAAAAGGTATAAAGAATGATTGACTCAGTATTTTTATAAACTGGTTAAAGTCATGGATGCCATCTTACCTCAGACAGGAAGGTCTGTGCGGACTTCTGTGCTCCCACGTGTAGCAGGTACTCGTACACATATAACGCTAACCTGAAATTCAAAAAAAGGGAAAAAAAAATTTAGTGGCCAAATTCAGCTTCCTTATTTCCTCAACACCAAAGTAATGGCAAGCCCACCACAAGTGGACAACCAAAAGCTGATCTACAATCGCAATTTTCAACCAGATAGTCCCAGAAACAAGACCCCCCTTGAGCTAATAGTCAATAACTATTTCGGGGACTAAAAGGTTTTTTTAGTGCAGTTGCGTTTGCATTTTTACCACATCTGAAAAACCGTGAAGATTAAGTATTGACAGACCAACACTGGATAAAAAGGAAGCTTCAAGGTTTTGCTTGAAATAACAACAGAGTGACACTGTTCTTTTAAATGTATTCTTGTGTGACTGTGATGTTTGAATGGATGCTGGAAAAGAGACATGCAAAGGTGGCATGAGTGACTGAGAGCAGCAGAAAAGTCAAGATGCCCGTCTCCAAAGGAAAAAGGATAGGAGTGTTTTCTTTCAGGTTCTTCAGTACATAACCTATTGAAACAATCTGCAAATCAAGAGAAAGGTTACAGTTTGTCTTTATTGCTTGTTGGCTTTCTTTATCTCGTTTATTTCTCAAGTAATAAATAGAGAAGTCTGCTGCATGACTGTCATTTAAACATCAGTAACATTAAAGAACGTCCCACCCCTCGTCCTAACATTAATACTAGCAGCAACCGGTGTTTGCTTGCGGTATGAATGAACGCTGTACACAAGTTGCTGCAGTGTTTGACCAGTCAGCAATGTTCAGTACTGTTACCTTCACTTTGATAGTTCCTGGTTGCCGTAAAGTACAACCTCAGGAGCACAGACTTTTGGGGGGTACAGACCACGACCCAGGAACTAAAATTGGCTCTAGGTTCCTGCGGTTGAAATGCAGGTGAAGCTCCAGGGTACCTCTAAAAAGGTTCCTGGAAAGTTTCCTGCGATCGAAAAGGGTCATATCATCTCAGCAGCACTTCTGTGGCCTGTATAGTTTTTCCGCTCCTGCTTATGTGCATCTTACCAAGCCTAAGCACCCAAAGTCCTCAAACCACAACAGAAGCTGAAAAACACCTGGCGACCACCATGAAAAATATTGTGTTCTGACTGAACACACCAGATACCGACAGAAATAGCTGCATAAGACAGCCATTCCCACTAATTCCAACAATATTTTAAAAGCTCTCGACAGACTTTTTTAAATCACTGCTATTATAACAGGCCAGCCACACTTGATAGCGGCAATCCACCAGGGTCTATTAACACACACAAGAACCATGCTGTGGAGTGGGAAACCCCCATTGGCCCAACATTGTACTCCTAACGCCTTCACTTAGTCGTGTTTAATAGGCTGTTAATGGACCATCAATCGACCGGCAGCGTGGATATGACAGTGCCCTGTGTGCCCAGAGCAGACAGTCCTCTGACAGGCCAATAAGGTCCTAATGAGAAGGACAGTAGCTCAGTGTCATAGTCCCCATCGTTAGTCAATGAACTGATCAATGAAACATGGTTTTGAGATAATAAGGATGTTGTGCAGTTTGTTTTTATTTTAACCACAGCACACTTGCCCTTGCAAAGCTCTCTTACCTTGTACTGTTGCTGAATGGTGCATGCATTTAAGCCTCTTAAAAAGATATATAGTTGGACAATAAAAATGCTGGATAGGAAGCTGATAAGCTCTTACTATCTCCGTGTTCTAAAGAAATTAAATAAGTAAGTTTTAATAACTGCACTCAATTTGCCAATGCAGAATTTATCTATACATTTCTGCAACACCATGCTCCTAAGATGCTCAGCAACGGGGTGAAACCTCAGGGTGCATCTCTGGAGAACTATGCAACGCTCTTTCGTAAAAACCTCCTTTGGACAGACCGCTTTGGGAGTGAATATGGGGAACTCCTTACAAGACAGCACTCAAACTGGGTCGCAAAGATTGGTCAAGTAATCAATCACAAGAAAATTAATTGGCAACTACTTTGGCAATTGATGAATCATTTACGCAATTGTTCAAGCAAATACACCAACAATGTATTACCCCTGTTCACAAATGAGAGAATTTGATACTTTTCTTGGTTTTACAATTTAGCAAATTTAATATTTAGGGGTTTGGACTCTTGCACGGACAAAACAAGACTTTACATGACATCACCTTGTGCTCTAGGATATTATGATGGGTATTTTTCACTGTTTTCTGAAGACCAAACGATTAATCAAGGAAATAACTGGCAGATTTATCGATAACGAAAATGATCGTTAGTTGCAGTCCTAAACAACGTAACTAAGATCATTTTAAATCCAAGTTTCTGAAAAAAGATTAGGCATGATCAGATGCCCTTTCCTGAGGATTTTCTCTACTTTCAGTGTTCGTCTATTGTAGTTTATATTTATTGTTAGTGGTTTTAATGATTGCATACGTACTTTTATTGTGCTGTATATATGTGTTTTTATGAATACTCATTTAGAAACAAGTGTTGCAAATTAGCTTAGGCTATAAATGCTATAATATATGGCATTAGTCTATTTAGTTAATAGTCTACACTCAAGTGTGTGTCCCTATGAAAATAACCATAAATCAATAAATGTGCACGAAGTAAATGTCCACATGGGGGATAGTAAAGCACTGCACACTTTTCTGTGAGGGCCAAGGCTACAATCCACTCATCATTTAGTTACTATTTCTGCTAAATGCCTTGAATCAAGCTACAGATGAGACGAGCACATGGGAGCAACAGAAACGGAAACAACTGCTGTGGCGTGTTATGATGGAGATAGCATCTGTGCCTGACCTGTTCTTACTCCTAATGTTATGCAAATGTTTAAAATATGCATTGTTAGTATGCAAATGTAGTCTGTAAAAGATATGAATAGGCAAACAGACAATAACTGTCTTCAATGTAGTTTGGAGCCGATGGTTGCCACATGATCGTACCTCGTCCTTCACATAGATACAACGCAGTCAGAGGGCATTTTCTAAACATCATCACAGCAGGAGGGGCGGCGGCTGACAGATTTAAACGCATGCTCCTTGAAAATTTTATGAGAAAAATCTGTTTTTAACATTGCAAAAGATCCAAATATGAAAGGAACAAAGTTCTTATTCGAGTGTATCACATGATCAGTTCTGCTTGGATGCCAAGACAATCTGCACTCCCCATAGTAATTAAGAGTTGGGACCGATCCAATATCGGGATCGGGGGCCGATACTGACGTAATTCATTCATCGGATATCGGACAGACGTCACCGATCCAGACACCATAGTCTGATGTTTTTATGAATTATAAATATGTAATAATGCAATTTTAAGCCCATAGCCTAAATGTTGTAGCACAAATTAATTAATTAATTAGTAATCAAACAGATCTACCAGGTTATCCAGTAGCCTAGTCCCTATATTTTTATGTCTCCCAGAAGCCTATGAGTTAGACGTAGGCTACAGGCGGAGCTTGTGCTGGACCACGAACCCGCCGTAAGGCACCATGAGACACCCCACGAAGGTGCCAGCTGGGGTCTGGCAGTGAGCGGGAGGCTGTGCTCTCTGTGGAGATCTTCTCTCCAGAGAGCGGTATGTGGAGCCTGGCCGCCCCTCTCCTCGTGAACACCGCCGGCCTGTCCCCACTGGCCGCCAAGCTGTAGCCCACCTGCTGGGAGGCTGGAACGAGGCAGAAAAGCGGTACAAGGCGGCTGTTCAGAGGTACGGCCCGGCCACAGACAGCTGGTCCATGGTGGAGTATCTGCCCGAGCCCATGGTGAGAGTGTCCTGGTGCACCCTGAACTTGCCGCCCCACCACGCACCGCGCTGGCAGCAGCACTGCAACACCCCGGACCACGAAGACCAGCAGCAGAAGAACCGGAGCAGAGAGAGCAGCGTGGCTTCTCCACAGACCATCACAGCATTGAGAGACAGGGAGCAAGAACCAGACAAGAGGAGGGGTGGTTTAACCTCTGGAGAACATCTGGATCATGTCTGCTCTAGTTTCTGTTTATATCTATGTGGGAAAATTATGGTGATTTTAGAGTTTCCAAAAAACGTATTTAATATTTAAAGGTATCGTTATCAGTATTGATATCGGCAGATATCCAAATTCAGGTATCAGATCGGAACTGCAAAAAAGCGGATCATGCATCTCTAATACTAATGAGTACACACTAACATTAAGTGGTATTTGGTACATAGGATAACAAAGCAGGACAATGCTAACATTTCAGACACAATTAGACATCACCACCATTTATTGGAGGTAGCCTGAGATTTAAGAAAATCATTGCCAATGACTGCTTCCATGTGACATGACAATAAAGATCTTGAATCTTGAACCAGACTTGCCCTACTTTCTCACCAAGGCACCAACCTCGTCTATATTCATCTGTAAACTCTCAAGGCTGTTCACAACATGGGCACTGAAATAGCCATCGTAGTCTACATACTGCTGCTCATTATGAGTGCTCTTCAGCTGTCTATATACAGTGTACCCCCATTCAAACAGACACAGTGGTTGACTGAGTCACTCTGCGTTCTCCATCATCTGACCTGGGCTGAGCATAGGCTGGACACTACTTTGTTGAACCAGCGTTTGTGCTATGTTATGGATGTCATTTAATTATTGTTTATTGTTAAACTATTAGTTATTGACATTTGAAGATCATTTAAGTGATTCCACCACAAAAAAAAGTTGGAGTGCAAGAGAGAGACAGCGTATTCAGAGACAAAACTGAAACTTTGCTTTGTACTTATGCAACTCTTTTGCAATTCTATTGTTTATCTGTAACGTGCACTGAAACACAGTTGCAGACTCGAGTCTTACTGAACGATGCTTACCACAGATGAACCTGTGACACAAGTCTTATACAATGAATGGGTCAATCGCAGGTTGAACACGCATTTAGGCTAGTAGGCCTGCGCCTGTACAAAAGTGATAATAGTTTCAATGTTCAGTGCAGTGCCGTCCTGCTCGGAAGGTAATAAATAGCTATGGGTGTTCCCCTCCTGTAGATAGTCACCAAGATAAGAAAATATACATGAGCAGGCAGACATTCAGACATCCAGATGAACAAACAAACAAAGCAGAAGTGGCCTTGAATTCTAAACTTCCTGGAGTGATTTACACTGGTAAATAATATTCGACTCTAAATACATGTATCATACTGCACAACAATAACATATCTAACAGCAAGAACACATCCCTGGCTGCATCGAGTTGCTTAATTCAACAATGACTGTGGGACAGATTGGTTGTTGTACAAATGATCGATGCTCTTAAGAGGCTAAAGAATGCAGTTCTGCTAAGATACACACACACACACACACACACACANGCCCCCCCCTCTCCTCTCTCTGGGTGTATTCTCTATGGAGATGCATGGTTGCTTTCTTGACAGCCTCCTCTCCACGTGTCTGCTTGTGTGCGAATGTGTGTTTTCACTCTCCAGTGCACACACTCAGCCTGTCAGTCACATTCATGTGCACTCAGCCATTCACTCACACACACACACACACACACACACACACACACACACACACACACAGATCATTATTTTGCCTCTGTACTTTGCTGTTTACTGATCGCACTTAAACACCTATAAATTCCCTGCACCTATACTGATTTTAACAGTTTTGAAACGCCTGGCAAAGGCTCGCAGGAAGCTTTAGGATACAGAAAGTGCCTCAAATATTGATACTGTTTGCATCTCCCTGTTCACTGCAGGTTTACTGGATTTCTTAATACATGTGCAGCCTTCTATAGGAGTTTGACTAGAAGGGAATAGTTAAGGACTTGGTCTTATGTCTGGGGATAGGAGGATCACACTGCAGATCCCCCCCAAGAGGCCTTCAATGAAATTTTTATGTGTGGTGTGTGTGTGTTTTTGTGTGGGTTGCAAAAGGGGCTGCGTGTGCGAGCACCTGGCCTACTGCATTATTAAAGCTCAGAAGCTAGCTCATAGAAAAGGAAGAGAAGTTTGAGGAGGAGGAGGAGGAGAAGAAGAGGGAGCAGCTATAGGATAGTGGAGTATAGGGAGAGGACAAAAATTGGTTTTGACTGGAACATAAGAGGGGGCATGCCCCATTTTTATAGAGAAAGAAACAGTGGGTGGTACAGGGGATCAGAGGAGCAGTCAAGTCATGATGGAGAGGAAAGGAGAACAGCAGTGGTCGTTTTTGACAGCCAGAATGTGAAATTATATTCATAAGGCAAGATAAAAAAATCTGAAAGATCACTCCAGCAACCCTTACTCCCTAATTTTTAAGGTTATATGGCAGGGTGGTACCAAAGTTTTACACACACATACTCTACTCGCTTTTGATTTATGCACTCTCTTCATCCTCTCTCACGCTGAAACTAAATTTTGTCCCTCCATCACACCATGTGAGGTGACCTCCTGACCTCCCTCCCCACCATACCCTCTTGCGTTCTGAGATGGGACATCAGTGCGTGCATACGCTTACTCCCATAGAGTGAGAAGTCTCCCTGATGTACACCACCGGCACACCTGACATCCTGCCTGAGGCTCCCGACAAAACCCCCTCTTTAAACATGGATGAGTCTGCCCACCATATCTCCCTCTCTCTTCTGTCTCTTTCTTTCTCTTCTGTCTCTCTCGAACTCTGACGCAAAGCTGAGAGCAGCTGCTTCAGTCTGTCTCAATAATTCAACACCGAAGCGAGGGATGAGGACTTTTGAGGAGCGGCAAAGGATGGGAAGTGAGAGTTAGGAGGCAGATGAAGAAAGACATTAGGAGGAGCGATGCATAAAGAAAGAATGAAAGAGTATGGGTTTCACAACACAGCGAAAGGGAGGCGTGAGCTTAAGGTAATGAGGCGCCTGCTGATCTTCACGCAAACATTCACATGAGTCTGACAACTCTGTCCCACTTCGGTACCCCATTCTGCTGACTGGTCCAGCCAGTCAGAAAGTGAGCTGATGTTCAAACCCATCCACTGTGAGGAATAAAGCCATAAGCATTCACCTCTATGGAGGCTCTTACCTCTTATTTACCTCTAGGTTATTCAGCTGTAGTGTAACAGGAACTATCATCAACCATTAACACAGCACAGGGCTCTAAAACAATTACATCCAACAAAGTTTAATGAAAGCATGTACAGATCTTAGCTGGCTTTGTTAACGGTGACTATCAGCAAAGGACGTCCCCTGCAGATACTGCCTACTATTTCAGAATCGATGCATAGAAGTTTGCTGAATTAATATTTATGATTAATTTAAAACCTCTGTGTGTTATTTAAGTGTTGGTAAACGTGCGGCGTGCATCTCCTGAGCGAACAACAGGCATCGAGACGGTGGCATGCAGACAAAGGGATTGGAGGGCTACAGCTCCCCAAGCTAACACCACCTAAGCTTCCTGACAAATGAGCCACTGATAAGCCTGTATCTGGGTCTCCTACAGCAGAGTGGCGGCAATTACGAGCAGTTTATCTCCAGCACTGGTTCGCACAACTCGGGGTGGCTGAGGAAAATCTGTACGGGCGACAAAAGTTATGAGGCGCAGCTCTGCTCGCACGGAGACCGTAGCAGCGGCTCTCCGCTGACCGAACACACACGGATACAATGTAGCCAGCGCGTTCGGAGACACAGTATCACTGTGAAACGTGGAACAGTTCTAGAACACGTTCCTGTGCTATTTTGTGACAAAGCCCCAAACAGCTGTATTCTATTTTTACCTGCTGCTTCAGCGGGGCGACACAAAAGCCAGCTAGCTACAATGCACAGCGTCACTCCAAATGCATTGTTCCTCACACTGGGGCGAGATGGAACTAAAGTGGGATCCCCATCAACGCTCCTCGCACACAATTTCAGCCCCCTCCGAGTGCACATTTAATGCGTTATTACTGGAAACACGTGCGGCAACACTCCCTCCGTGTAGAAGCGGTGCAACTTTGGTCGCCAAAGCTGCCGCTCTCTGTTTTGCATTAGAAAGAAACAAGAAAGACAAGAGTGAAACTGGCAGAGGAGCTAGCCGCTTGGGCTAACTTAGCAGCCATGCCCGTGTAGTTGGGAGGATGGAAGAGGCACCACGGCACGCAAAGTGGCGAACACAGCGAATAAACTAACACGGCATCACTTTTGTGGCTTGCATGCGAACAAAAAAGCTCGCCGAACATGCGTGCTCCCGCTGAAGTGACTGAGCTGCCTCACATCAGTTAGCAAGTTTAGCTACCTAGCACACTCTTCTTGGCTGGATCTCTGTTGTGACAGTGCAATAATTTACTTACTTTTCTCTTGCTTGGCTATCGGAGGGGACCACAGCTCCTTTACCCTTGCCGTACATCTTGGAGGCTGTTCTGACACTTTATTTTATCCCACTCGACACCTGTCAAAGAAAGCTACCAGGAAAACCTACTATCTCCATAGCTACCCAGTTAGTGTTGTCTCCCTATTTCTCCCTTGCGCTCTCTTTGCTCCGGTTTCCTTTTTTTCTACATCCCCAACATTGCCCACAAATCAGGCAGGGTTTCAGCCGGGGGGAACTTGAAACAGTCCACTGGTGGAGCTTTTTTTTTTTTCAATCGCTGTTCCTGGATTCAGCTCACGCCCCCCCTGTTGTGAGACGGTGGGGGCTTCTTAAAGCCACAGTGTCTCAGTTTTTGTCGACTTCGCTCAAGTTCAAGTTCTCTTCTGGACGCCTTCAAGTTCAGGCCTTACGTTGCATTTGTGCTCATGTACAGTACTAAATTGCCAATACTAATTGCTATTACTGTTCTGAAACTTTTATATATAGCTGTATCCCTATGGTATGTTTTAATGTTTCGTATTTGTCCCTAATGTCACACCAGAGGGGCACTTGATTGGCCCCAGCGCCCACCTGGGTTGGCCTTTATGGCCTCCAAAGTGCCCCTGTGTTGAGTCCAAGTACCTGTTCTGTAGTGGGACCTTAGGACAACTATGAACGTTGACCCTTACTCCGCAAACAGAAGAGGTGTCTCTTATTAACTTTCAACCCTGACCCTCAGACAGTCTCACAGTGCCCACCACTGATTGTGTTTATTAAGTTACCTGAGTGAATAACTGTAAGTAGGAGGCCATAAGTAACTTTACTGTTTTTTCATGCAATACTAGGCCATTGGTTTCCAAACTGGGGTCCAGGGACAACCAAGGGTCCTAATAGAGGTGCAAGTGGTCCCCAACTGATTGAGGAACCGTTTTATTTTGTTCTATTCTTTAATTTGTAAGGGCAGCTGTTTAAAGTACAGATTTCACTCTGCCTGGATCTAAATGAGGTCTGAGGTCAAAAACATGTCTATTTTAGGTGTTCTCGGAAGAAGAAGCAGAAGAAGAAGAAGAAGAAGAAGAAGTGTGCAGATACCTATAGACAAACTGAACAATATGGACAAAAATACTTCTCTGTTTGTCCATTTTGTTCAGTTTTTGTTCATTCATACTGACTTGTAGTCATTTGAAACTTTTGTTAAGGCTGCCATATCCAGTTTTTACAGTTTTTACAGTTTCCTTTGTGGCTCCAAATGTCTCTGTTTTTACTGAAGAGCAGCTTTAGAGCAGCATTCATTGTCTCGATTTCAAGGTGGTCTTACCATTTACCTAATTTAAATGTAAATATTTCGTACTTTACACTACAGTACAATTACTGGTCAATTACATTACAGTATCTTTATGGTCTTGTGCAGGCCACTCTTAAAATCACTACTCATTTCATCCAAACTGTGAACATACAAACTGACCATTTGATGAACTGAATTCTTACAACATAATACAATACGTAATAAGAAAACATCATGCACAAATTGTTGCCATTAGTTCATCATTTCTTATAGTAAACTTTTATATTTTACACAAGCACATTGTTTTGTTACCTCAGCGTTAAGAAACAGAACGATTTAATTCTCAATGTGTCAGCCACTCCTAAACAATTCCTACAAATGACACTTTGCTCTAATTTACCCTTAAAACTGTTCGCTAGTGTTGCGTTCATAGTCACGCCACATTTTGATCAACACCACTATAATGTAGGATGCTGCAGCTATTGTAAATGTTTATGTGGTGTCCAGGTATGCTGCTGGCTCTCGGTAGCGATGTATAAGTCTGTGTCATGTCCCTTTAAGAGTGTGTAGAAGGCAGTTGCAGAGTTTGTGTGTGCACATGTGTGTGTATATGTGTGTAAGGCAGGGACAGGCAGTGTGTTCTGTTTTCGTGCTACTAGCTGTGGGAAGGGCACAGCTGACTGTCTGTGTGCGTGTGTGTTTGTGCGCACGCCGGTGTGTGTGTATGTGTGGAGACAAGCGCATGTATTTGTGTGTGTGTGTGTGTGTGTGTGTGTGAGCGAGAGAGGAAGAGAAAGAGAGGGGAAGAGAGAGAGAGAGAGAGAGAGAAAATACATTTCTGTATGAGTGTGGTAGGGCTTGTTTTTTTTTTACATGAGAATACAAACACCTCATGATGAACAGACATAATATAAAAGAACAGAGTAATAACAGAGTGAGAAGATAGAGAAGAACAGGAGTGAGGAGCATTATCTTTATAAACGGCAAGAATTTTCCTTGGTGAACTAGTGTATGTAATGTATAGCAATATAGATATACTGACAGATGCAACAGACATAGAAATGTGATTTTACAAGTGATATACTGTATATGTTTACAATATGTATACACTGAATTGTACTTAAACTCACAATCTCACGCAGAGCAAGACAGAGTGAGAAAAATGCTAAGGAATTTTCTCTGCCTCTTGCAATTTTTTTTGTTCCAGTTGTTCCAGTTTGTTCCAGAGAATAGTCACCAGCAACTGGTCTGGCTGTGCATTGTTATTTTTTCAATCTTTAATCTCAATCTTTCAGTATTTGCATGTGTTTCAGACTACGTCCACACTAAACCGGCTAAATGTGAAAACGCTGTTTACATGTGAAAACGACATGCGTCCACACCAGCATTTCCAGGTTGATTTAGTAATGATCTCCATCCACACCGAAAAGCCAAAACAATAAATTAATTTTTTTTAATTTTATTCTTCTTTGGTCTCATTGTCTCACCATGTTAAACCTCTTACATTAGGTTTCATTCTCATTTTTTCTGTGTCTGAAAACTGAATAAGCATAAAGTAGTGACTGAACGCAGCTCATAAAATCTACCTGTTAACCAGGTGAATTAGTACGCAGTAATCTTCTGCGCCTCTGTGCTGTCGATCAAATGACTATCTTATGATAACAAAGTTGTCTGTCAAAATATGTACATTCAAAATGAGTGATCACAGAGAAGGCTTATGCCACAACTCTCCAAAAGTTCTGTTTTCCTCCATCCTCTCTAAAACGTGAGGTTGGCATTTTCAGATGTATCCACTCTGGAGACCACTTGCAAGCAAGCGAAATTTTCAGGTGTGAAAATATTGGCATAGTGTGGACAGAAGGCCAAAACAGTGAGATCGAGATGCATTTTTAAATGTAGCCGGCTTACTGTGTATTTCTCAGAGAGAAAGAGAATGAGAGAAAGAGGGAAAGTGATGGTGTAGGTATCTTTTAAGCTCTAGACCGCAAACTCTATCACTGTCTCATCATAGCACCAGTATTGATCCAAGAACCCAATGATCCCAGGGAACACTGGCTCTTCCTCTTTTGCACAGAATAAACACAAGCAGCATCACTGTGTACTTTCTCTTTCTCTGTTTCCTCAATTTGATGCAGATGAGCAGATAAGGTTGTTAGTGTTTTGTCCAGTTTTTGTCCCTGTTCATCCATCTGTCCATCCATCCTTCATCTAACCACACCACCTTCTAACAGTGTTGTTGGCAGTTGTACGTAATTACTGTATTTGTATGATAACTTAGCCCTTAATACCAAGTATGACAGATAATTCAAAAAAATGTAAATGTACAATTGTACAGTAAGTTCATCATGTGATTAAGTGCGTTTCCATTTTCAATTTTTCAATTTGCACATAAAAAACCTGAATGGAAACACCTCGAAATATTGCAAAAAGATTTTTACGTTTGGCTGAGGTGGGTTAGTGCAATGGAAACAGACTTGGCGAATAAATCATGACGTACATGAAGCATGCGACTTAAACGTCCACTGAAGCTTCAGCTCCACTGAAGACACTAAATATGGTGGCAGACGAAAACATCAGATCTGTGTGGATGGATGAGGAGGCTATAACTTTCCTCAAATGAATACAAGATACAAACAGAAATATTATTACATATTTCCATCAAGTTTTCTCTTTGTTTGAGGTTTGACCGGTGCTCTTTTCATGACATCATCTTCTTCTGCAATGGTTTAATGGCACCTGACTGATGTGGCACCAGCAGCTTATGTCGATGAGCCAGCAGATGGAAATGTGCATTAATTCACACTTCCTTTTACCAATTTCCTGGAAATTTGGTTAAAATTTGCATTACATTCGGATGGAAACCTGGTTATAGTTTCAGTTTTCTTCCATAAAAGTGAAATCTCACGGAACTGATTTAGAACCAACCCGATTATTCTTTGTACATTGTACTATGTAAATAATGTATTAGAGGTATATTAACTGACCCTGGATCTGCCCTAAATAATCAAATCACATCTCTGCTGAAAGCTTGTGACATCTTGTGACTGTATTTCGTAACTTTCATTCGGTATGGTTAAATGTGTTTTGTTAGATATGGTTTATGGTACAAAATGCTGTACCTGTAACCAATTTGCTTACATGCATAGTCCTGAACCGCAGACCTTTGGCACACATTCATATATTCTGCAAACTCAGTTCTGGGTGCGCTGCAGTTTGTATTTGAATGTACAATTGTATAGTTTGCCCCAAAACACCACAACTCTGGAATCTCTTTTGGTTTATTATTTGGTTTTTCAGCACCTGGCAACGCTGCCCTCCAAACTTCCATTATGATCCCTGCTCTCCATCCTTCTCTTGCTTCTCCCTCTGGTATCTCTCTCTCCATCTCGCCTCATCACTCTCTCCTTCCTTCTCTTCCACATCGTCGTCCTCTCCTCTGACCCACTTTCCTGCCTTCTCGCCACTATCTCCCTCTGTTCTTCCTCGTGCACCCACATCCTTCATCTCTATCTCTGTCTCTCTCTCTCTCTCTCTCTCTCTCTTTCTCCTCCCCCTTCCTCTTCTTCCTCCATTTCTGCTCACCCTCTTCTTGTCTCCTGCTTATGTTCATGCTTCTCTACCCTCACACTCCTCTTTCTGTTCCTTCTTCTGACTCCTCACCTCTCTCCTCCATTTCTTCCTCTCCTTCTGCACCTTCACTCTTCCTCTACTTTTCTTCCCAATGGATCTCATCCTTCAGTTCTTACGCAGTCTCATTGAATATTCTTATTCCATGTTCTCTCAGTCTTTCTCTCCATCTTTATCTTCTGCATTCTCGTTCTTCATCACTCCTACTCTTGTCTCTTCTCTCTCATCCTCTACCTTGTTCCTTTTTCCTCTCCCTTGTGCCCTTCTCCCTCAGCTTTCCACCTCGCCCCCTCCCTCCCTTCTCCTCCTCCTCCTCCCTTCTCCTCCTTTCTCCTTCCACCATGAGTCATTTCGTGCACTCTGTGCTCCCCTCACTACGCCACAGAGCCACTCAGGACAGACATTCATCAGCGGCTGAGATGATAGATGCTGCCCACCATAGCTCCAGCAGCCAGTTAGCCCGAGGTGATGCCTTATGCATTCAGATATCACCTGGCTAGCTGTAGTCTACCGCCTCAACCAGGATCGAATACACACAAAGGAACTTGCACACACACACTGTGCTACCTGGTATCTAAGACTGGATCTGTGTGGAAAGAAAGTTTGGTGCTTGTACAAATTCATGGATAAGTGTATTTGCACTTTAATAAAGTGTCTTTAAGTGTGCTTGCAATAGTGCTGGAATGGATTGTGTGTGTGTGTGTGCGTACTTATGTGTGTGTGTGCTGTAGATTGTTAGGTATGTAAATTCCAGGGGAGTTAGGTTAATTGGGTCTGAAAAAGAGGTGGGTGTGTCTCTCTCCTCTATGACAGGCTTATTTACATAGCAAAGCTGTAATTACCCTAACGAAGCCCCTATCCTATCAGGGAGAGTGCACACACATACACACACGTGTACACAAAGACACACACGAGCAATCCCCAAACAGGTTTGAGCTCAATCATGCCAAACCTGTATTTTTCATCACTCCAGATCCCTCTCAGAAGCATTTCATTCACATGTTCATTTCTAATTGAATGGCATCCTTTGCAGTGCCAATCAGTCGGTTTGTTGGAATTTCTCTATCAGAGCTCATTGGCTTCTTAAGAGAGATGTGGGACCCGTTCCAGCACTCAGCAATCACTTCCTTCCTTCTGCCCCTCCGTATTCTTTTGTAAAAACAGGCTTTCCCTTTGTGAGTTAGGGGTAATAGAATAAAAACGATTTGCTTTGTGTCATATCAATGTAAATCAAAATTCCAAACCATTGTTACAGAAAATGAGAAGATGTAAGAACAACAGTGACATTTGGGGGAATCATTATCCATCCAGCTGAAAGTAAATTAAAATGAATATTCTCCATCTAGCGAGGCACGTTCAATCAGTTTGTTAACAGAAAAAAACAGTTTTCTGTTATCAGTGTGTTATTTTTGGATGAGGGGTCAATAGATGGAGTATTTTAGTGGTTCCCATCCTGGAGGTCGGGGCTCCCTACAGGGGTCGCAAGATAAATCTGAAGGGCAGAGAAGATTAACAGGATAGGAAGCATGAGAAACCATATTTTTGCTTCACAAGTTTGTGTTGATTTTCTCTGACTGTACTCTGATTTTTACCTCTGCAGGCCTCTAAAAGTGTTCAGAAGATTTAAGAAAAAAAAAATCACTCTTTGGCTGAAACGGTCACGACCTGTAGACATATGCAACCTGTGGCGAGCTAAAGAGGTTGGGAGCCACTGTGGTACTTCATTTAGTAATTTCCTACATTTCCCAGAATTCCTTTTGCCGACCTGTAGATAATGTGCCTGGACTTGCCGAATTCAGTGCATGTGAAGGGAGCACTTGTCTTAAAATCAGAGCAAGAAATCAAGTTTTTCCAGTCAAGGTGCCACTTACTAAAAACACAAGATATGTTGTGATGATGTTCTGCTATATCTCTGTGTCTTCTACAAAGGACCTCTCCCTGTATGACTGTTGAGTATTGGTGCAAAACATTGATCATCGACAGCAGCTGTTACTTTCTGATTATGAAACATTAGTACCAAAACCTGATGTTTACCATGAATAAATAGGTACTTAAAGGGTTGGTTCACCCAATTAACAAAAAAAATATCATGTTCTCACTTTCCTCTAGTGGCATCTATCCATGCAGACAGATTTGATTTTATTTGCTGAGGTTTCAAGATTCATCTGTAAAGTTTTGTTCAGACTTGAACACAAGTGAATTTCTAGGTGACGCAATTGCAAAACAATTGGTCAATGCGAAGACATGAGTGGACACGATTAGACACAAATTCACCTCAATGAACGTAGAGAGACAAGAAGTTAAAGGAGACAGACAGAAAGAACCCTGGTTCTGGTTCCTGATGACTCTGAGCTGTCACAGAGACTCACACAGCCACACTCTACAGGTAGGTCACTAGCTAGGTACTGCAAACGTCTGTACAGTCGTTACATTGGCTGTTTGGGGCAAACAAACACAGACAGTAAAAACAGTCCAGCGGTCAAATTTGCGTGAATAACAAGAGCCAAAAATTTGCTTCACATTCAATCTGTACACACCTCAGGACTTCTGCCACCATCCTAATACAATGGAGGTAAAATTACATTTGAAAAATTCAACAGCAAAATGATGTGAGACCTCACTGTCACCAGTTAATTGGAGCTACCTTATATCAAAGAAATAGTCCCTATGAAAACTGTTAACATTGAGAAACCAGTTTAAAATGTCATTTTTAAGTGCATCAACTCCATTGTATTGATGGCGGTACAACGCTTCGATGCTGATATATCAAGACTCATAGCTATCTGCATGGCTAAATACCACTAGCTGTAAGTGAAGAAACTTCTTTTTATAATTTTTTATAATTTTTATAATTTGGGTGAACTGACCCTTTAAGTATCTTTCAGCTTTAGCACAGTAGCTGTGCTGGGAATGTTTCATCATCTCATCGCATAAAGTCATCTACATTTGCCCAGTTGTCATCTAATACCAAGGCAACCATCCTTCATCGCCGATTGTTCTTTTTGATGATGTTTGAGCATTTTAGTGCAGATTTTTCCTTTAAACAATATGCACCAAAGCCAGCACCTTTACCCAGGCGGCATCCAGTACTCCCATCGCCACCGTCAGTCTCTGCCCTTCCCTCTCTCTGCACTTCCTATTCCAACAGGAATTTAATCTTTCAAGCCATCGTTGTTTTTCTTCTCCCCTATTTTTACTGCTGCTGCTGCTGCTGCTGCTGCTGCTTGGAAGACCACAGACTGCCTCTGTATGCTGATGCCCCCCCACCACCCCCACCCCCTCCTTCTCCGAGCCTGTCTCTCTCTTTCTGTATCTCTATTTGTCTAACTCTCTCATGCTCACCGTCTCTCTCTGCCTGTCTCTCTTCCTGTGCTCTCTGTCCTCATCTCTCCCCCCCTCCTCCACCTCCTCCTCCTCCTCACTTGTTCTCTTCTCTACTTCTTCACTCCTTCTC
>NTHP01000115.1:336199-346519 GCA_003416845.1 Oplegnathus fasciatus | reverse complement strand
CCTCCCCCTTTTTTTTCTCCCTCCTGCCTTCCTCCTGTCTGTCTATCTGCTGTTTCGTAGCTCTGCTGTACGTGCCACAGATTCAGATGGCAGTCAAATGGTAGACGGAGACAAACACGGAGACACATGCATGCAATTACATGCTCACACACACACACGCAAATGCATATGCAGGCCGGCAACTGCACGCATGGACAGACTCACACACACATTTGTGCAAAAGTGCACACACCTGCACACACAGACATGCACATTCATCTTCACAAATACACACTGTGGTGTCATATAAATTCAAGTATTTCAGTCACCTCCCTCAGTCAGTTTAGCAGGGAGGATATTACTCTTGGAGCACAAAGCTATCAGAAAACAGAATGCAGGAAATATTAATGAGAACGGAGACTTTTCTGAGAGATTAAAAATGAAGAAAGAGGGAGCTGTGGAAGAAGTTGGAATATGGCGCAGTGAAGAGAAAACAGTATGAAAAGTAGACTTTTCAGGTGTCAGTGTGCATGTTGTCATAAAAGTAGAGTATTGACTGTTTTAATGTTTGGGTGAGAGGGAGACAGCGACACCAAGAGAAAGAGAGGGGGAGAAGAGGGGGGGAGACGGAAAGGGAGAAGCAGAGAGGAAAGAGGTCAGTCTAAGCTTATGAAACATTTTCTAACCTAACCCGGCCTATTTCTGACAGGGCAGGACTGTGGACTTACAGTCAGACGCACAAGTTCCAGGGGTTGACAGCGACATGCCTTTAGGGACTGACACATATAAACACACACATACAAAAAGATTCACACACACACACTGTAAACATCTGACATACTAACATTTAAGTTAACGACCTTTCACCTCATTCAGCTGTGGGGGCCTTTTAAGAACTGACAACTGATTTGAGTTTGGAAAACCAAGTTGTTCCAAACTGTTCCAAAGGAGTTAAAGCCCATTTGCCTCTGTTTACTTGCTCTGGAATTGTGCAATGAATACTACATGTCATTAAAGGAATAGTTCAACATCTTGGGAAATACGCTTATTCTCGCTCTTGCCAAGAGTTAGAAGAGAAGATCAAACAATTGTTACCCCTCTCATGTCTGTGTAGTATGGAGCTAGAGCCAGGAGGCGGTTAGCTTAGCTTAACATAAAGAGTGGAAGCAAAGGGAAACAGCTAGCCTAGCCTAGCTGATCTTAGCTGTTGTTCGCCAAGAAAAAGTTCTGGCACATGTCAGAACCATAACTTGTTTTTACATGTGTTTTTTCTACAGATTAGACTAATGAGATAAGTGTTAATTAATGAGCTTTGGAGGTGTTGGTAGGCAGGTTTTAAAAATTTGGACAGAGCCAGGCTAGCTGTTGCCCCCTGTTTCCAGTCTCTATGCTAAGCTAGGCTAATCACCTCCCAGCTCCATACTTAATGCACAGACACGAGAGTCATGTCAACCTTCTCATCTAACTCTTGAAACAAGAGCAATTAAAGCACATTTCCCAAAATGTTGAAGGGGTCACATACTTGTGTTTAAAATACAGATTTTGAACTGCTTTTCTTTGTAATAAAGAGGCACCAAAGAAGATTTGGCTATGAAAATAAAGTTTGCAAGGCAACATATTTCTTAGGGCTAATTTCCATCTCCACAGAACATAACTATAGATGATGTTGGTGAAAGGCTTCGTGTGTCATGTCTTTATGTTGTGTCTTCATACTTCGTGTTTATATTATGATATCATGTGTTAGTGTAGAAACGTGCTCATCCTCTGGCCTTGCTCATCCAATCAATGACCCTGAAATATTCTCTGCTCCAATGAGAGGAATGCATGAACTTACTTCATTACACTTACTTCTAGCACTATAAAAAGATGATAAAAAATGTAAGATTCCCGTTTACTTACTCATTATTTTTATTTAGTTTGGACACTTTTAAGTATGTAAAAGATATTTCTTTATACTCAATAAAATGATTGATTGGCTCCCCATGAAGGGGAAGTCATATGTCCTCATATCACCAACTGCTGACACCACCAGGAATAATGTAACCTTGATCTTGTGCCCATACCTCAAAAATGGGGAGTTAAGTTGTTAACATGCACCTTGTATACCCTGTTGCTCTGAGTAAACAACAGCTCAATGAGAAAGACTGCTTTTCATATGTTTAGTCTCTCTTCATTATTCCATTTCTTTTCCTTATTCTGTTGTTTCCTACGGGCTCTCCCCTATTCACTTAAACCATTCTGATTTTTACCACAATCTCTGCTCAAATCATCATGTTGCTGTTCGAATTAAAAACAGTGTCCTGTCAGCAGTCATTTCAGTGTCCAACTGGCACAACAGCCAAAACCAAAAATGAAAGGATCTGGAATGTTTACATGCCAAAATAAAGAGTTTATTGCAATCAGATAATGTGGTTGATTTTAACAGATAATGTTTAGCTACTATATGTCAACAAAGGGCAGGAATTTCTCAGGTAACAGTGTTGAGATGGGAGTTTTTTCTGCTTGTGAATGTAGCTAGTGTTATCTTTGCACGAACATTTCAGATGAAAATTTAGCTGAAAGAAAAGCTAGTGTTTTCTCTGACAGCACCCGACTTCCACGCCAAACCAGTGAATCAGTCAACCAATGAAGCAGGAGGTATAAAAGAATGTATTCAATAGTTAGAATATAACATATAAGACGTTATATTTCATCTGCAAATGACACACCTACACACACTTCATTCATTACACCACAAAAGCAAAAGTCATACATTTGGTATGGATTCAGCAATGTGGAAATTTTCTTTCTTCTTTTGTGTGAAGAATTCACAACATAAAGCGCTCACAGTCTTTTATTTACATTTGACCTGAAAGCTCGCGACAGAAACATATGTTGACTTGGATGTCAAATTGGATCCAGATTGTGTGTCCTCTTGAAAACGTTTGAACAGTTACAAGACCTGTTTTTTTTATTTTTTTATCAGACACAAACATGAGTGTGCGGTGGTATAATTGGCTGCACAGACAGTCTACAGATGTTATTTTCTTTCAACTAGTAGAGTAATTTCAGATGCTGTATTTCTGTCACCTTCTGAGACTGAGAACAGTGTGTTCTGCACTCTTTTCTCAAGTGACCATGGCGATGTTGCTGTTCACAGTCCTGTAACAGCTCTTAATATATTAACAACTGCTACTGTAAAAGTGTGTTGAATATTTCTCATAGCAGAATATTTATTCACCTAAAAAACAAAAACAAAGTTACGAATTGGGAAGAGCCGTGGTTATGGAAGTATTTTTCCCAACTGCAACTTCCCATTTGAAAGTTTTCTGTTTATGACATCCTCAATGTTCGAAACACGAGATAACCCACACTAGGTTTATGTTATAGTCACCAGTTCTAAATGATCTCTTTGCTTTGTGTCTAAGAAGTCATGTTTATTCCGCCAGTTTGGTATGGCAGATAGCTCTAAATACTACGATACCCATGAGCCTCAGCTGCTGTTGCTATGAGAAGAGGTGAATTGTAGCAAATTCAAAAAGCGTCATTGTTGGGAACAAACACCACATCTAGTTGTAGAATTTATTAAAAATGGACCCAGAATCTGAAGGTGAACCAATTTAAGCTGCTAAATATTTATCAGGTTTCTACAAAGTCCCACTTTGTGAGTCTATAAACTTAAAGCTGCACTAATCAATATTTTTATATAAACAATGGCTCAAATGGCTACGTGTAATGTAAAAGATGTCACTAGTGACAAAGCCACAGTGAATTATTACCCAACACTGCAGTTCCCCTCAGTTCTAAGGAGCGTTTTAGTGTTTTTCACATCATTGTTTTGTTTTTACAGTTTAGGTTCACTCTTACTGTCTCGTCAGTGTTTTTTACAGCAGTGGCAGGCAGCTGTTTTTAGTGAAAAAGTTCAGATAAACCAAAAATAGCAAATAAAGTTAGCACCTAGCAAGTGAACATAGTGAAGGATTTAGCTGCTAAAGAGCCAGATATTTCCCTTAGGAGTTGGTGGAGACCAAACATAGAGCTAAAAGGAGAGGAAATATTGGGCTTACATTAGTCAGGTGGCCCGAAACATGACTCTAAATTCATGCTACGTGCTAATACTATTAATTTTGCTCCATGTCTGCTGGATGTGTAAACAGGCAACTGTTTGCTAACATGTTAGCTATATCAACCTTTAAAAAAGTTTCAAAGTCTGTTTATAGGTCTTGATGAGTACTACTGCATATGTAAAAAAATTGCATTGGTTGGGATTGAAGACTACAAGTTTGACAAACAAAGAACACCTGGAGATGTGGAGTTAGAAAGAAGTGAGCTTTCTAGACCTCTGTTGTCTATTCCTCATCTCTGCATCTCGGCTACATTAGCCACTACTAGCATAACACACGATCACGCACAATCTCAGACCGAATTGTCAGTGGTCAGGTTGCATTGTGGGTAATGTTGATGCCAGGATTTGATAAGAAAAAAGAATGTGTTGAATAAAAAAATGACGATATCCAACTGTCCATCGTGAGTCTGAATGTGTCTCAATGTTTTGCAATGCTAAACCGGTGGAGTACTCTTTTAAACTGATCAACTTAAATCTCAGTGGTGACATAACTAGATTATTAATTAAAGTTAAATGAATTGCAGTGAGCTCGTCAAACTGGTAATGTTCATATAATGAAAAAAAATTAAAGTCAACCAAGGAAAAAGTGAAGTGTTTGAGACTGATCGCAAAGAGCTGTGTTTGCAGTTCAATGTTCAGACCTGCTTGATCATTACTTGTCTATTTACACTGTTTTGGACATTGATTTTATCTGAAGCATGATTGTTTTCTTGCTTCAGAAAGTGCACATTGAACTAACCCCTGATCATTCACCGTGTATTCAGATATCCCCGTCAGTTATCACAAGGGCAACACTGATTCTTCTCAGGCCAACAGGAAACATCCACAACATTATAAATGAACAGAAATGACAAAGGATAAAGCTGTGGCAGTTGCAAACATGCAGAGCAGGTTTGTGTGCTTCACTGTGCTATTGTCCTGGATGAAGAGGTTTGTCTGAAGGTTTGGATACATGTGTTGTTGACTGTCTCGCCCCTCGGCTAAAACTACAGGGCCTCCTCTCCCCCCTGCGCAGGGCCCCTCAACCTCTCTCTTTCTCTCTTTCTCTTATTCTCAGCCATTCACTCTATCCTCCCTGTCGATCTTCTGCTTTCTCTCCCTCTCTACTCGCTCTCCTTCTCTTTCCCTGCTTGTCCACACACACACACACACACACACACACACACATAGAAACTGGTGCTTTATCTCCCCTAGGAGTTGTTCTTAACTCGCTGACTGAGGCACGCTCTGTGTGTGTATTTGCGTGCGTGTCTGTGTGTGTTTGTGTGTGTGCGCGCGTGCACATGCGTGTTAATGCAGACCGTGCATGGGGGGTGGGGGTTAGCATGTTTTTGTGTGTCTGCGCTGCTGACTCCACACATGATCCCCATTAGAGGCTGGCGGGAGTAGACACACACACACACACACACACACACACTCATACACACTGCACATGCACTTTCATCCACACCCATATACATACACACACACACACACACACACTTTCATGGACATGCACACATGTACATGCAGGTATCATGCATCCACCACACACACACACACACACACACACACACACACATGCACAGTGGGGTTCTGTGGGGCCTGATCCCATTTCATCCCTGAGGCTTTTCCACCGACAAGGGACCAGTGTTGGAACTGGTTTCTGAACAAAATTTTGAGCATTTTCATTACAAAACACTGGTTCTCAGACATTAAAATTGACCCTGTTCCGGCCACTTAAACCTGCTTTTCTAGAGCCACCGCAAACCTGAGGAACGGGGGTAGGGTGATGTCATCACCATGTAAAACCTAACATCATTCCTAGGCAACCACAAGTGTCCTAGGAAACCAGATGTGTCGCGAGCAAAGAGGAGAGTTTAGAGGCTCAGTTCAGTAACAAAAACAGAATTAATACTAAAAGCGTCATTCATCAGCCAGCTTAAGAGGCCGATGCTTTACTGGCAACATAATTCTTTAAGAAATCACTGAAGGCTGAAAAGTTTGCAAAGACATGCTTCATGTGCCAAACCAAAATGTGGAAGGAGATGGACAAATCCAGCTTCTCCAGAACAATGGAATAAATCATTCACAAGGAACTACAAAAAAGTCAACAAGTGGCCGCAAAATAACAATGGAGCGAATTTCCACTTGCTCAATTCTGCGGTCAGACATTGACTTGAAGATAAAGTGATTGAGTGAACTGAATGTAGCAACTGCCATGTTTGCCACCAACTATCTGAGATGAATGTTACACATGTTTAAGTTACAATATAACGACTGTGTAATGTGTTTTTTTTCCCCGACCAGAAAAATCATATGGGTCCAACAAGTCTTTGCCCTTGATTGCACTTGAATGGTTGACGTGTGACAATAGCTGAAAGAGAAATGAATGGTGATGGTTGGGTTGAGGGTCAGGGTCAGGTTTAGGGTCTGTCCAATCATGCTCTTTGTGGGCGTCACAATGTAACGACTGCTGTGGAAAAAAGGAGCCTTATCAGACTGCAAGTGTGGGGGAAAAATTGGCTATAATGATTGCTGCAATTATGTTTGTATTTTGTACATAGGCTACGTTGTGCAGTGATTGTAAATCTAGAGCGAGAGATTGATCTATCTCAGTCGGCCAACAACAACCGGAGACGTGCCAAGAGTCGGCAACCTAAACACAACCACGTAACTTATCCAAAACACAGACCTGACTTCAAATTTAACACTTTTTAACCAACATTTCTCTTGTCACAATTGATGCCAAAGGGGCTTTCTTTCTGTACAAGTTGGCTGCAGCTGGTAGCTAGCCTCTTCTAGCTAACAGCTAACATTAGAGCAGCATGCAAGATCTAAGCAGAGATATGGTTAGATCTTGTAAAGCCACTCTACATGTATTATTCTCTAATCTAAAATATTTTAATCTACAGCCTTTGGGGTAAAGCAACACAATGTAAAATGTTATAATCACATTTATTTGCCAGTAACAGCAGTGTAACGCGCTCTTTGTTCATTTTAAGTCATTGCAGTATAGTACAAGCAAAATCTCAACAAATGAATCCCACCACTCAAAGGATTAAATCATGCGTCAATATCTATCAAGGAAACCCTCTTGTTATTTTGAATCTACGTCATGTAAAGATAAGAACACCACCATAAAATGTAAGTCCAGGTCATAATTAACTGTCCACAGCAGCAAGCTCAACATATAATCTGTTGGATCACCTTATCAGAAAACATGTTCATGAGAAATTGGTGGAAAAAGAGCCTGAATGATGATGACAACAACTCAACGCCTGCCAAGCCAACATCAGTTTTTGATTGGCTGTGCAGCAAGTAACAGAGGTAGACATCAAGAGACTTGTGGCAGGCTGTGTCATCGAGAAATGCTGCCCATGTCAGTAGAATCACTGCCTTGATAATAGTCTCTTGTGTCATCCTGACCATGCATTTTGGTCATGCCCTGTTCTGTTCAAAGCCAGTAATAACTTAATAGTAACACTTCCTTAGAACGTAGAACTTTCCTTATTGAGTAAAGTCATCTCAGTATGGTTTAAAGTCATAAGCCTTGTGATTTACATGGAAAAAACCCGTTTTTATATCATTTATGGTCACCATTTTTTCAGAAATCGGCATTCAACATATTTACATTATGTAATTATTAACTAACTACACTTTATAGTAGTTTTCATTGATAGTGGTGAAGTCCGCCATTTCTGGGCAGGATTCAAATTCTTTTCACGTGTGCAAGGGATTCACAGGAAACAATGCAGCATGTGATCCAGTGTTACTGTTTGTAAATGTATCTCCTTGATATCAGCCTCACTGTTTATTGTTCACTCTCCTTACTCTGTGTCAGAGCTGTGTTAAGTCACTATAATGTAAGCAGCATTTCCTACAGCTGCTGCCTCACAACAAAAGTGTTCAACTGGCAAAACATGGAGAGCTTTTATTGTGAAACAATGACAGGAAATGCACTGTATTTGCCACTGAGGTTTGCACTGACTGTAAACAGATACACCAGTTGCTCCTCTGTTGTATTCCTGACAAAGGAGCCGCATAAGGAGTGTTTGCTGGGGTATTAAACCGTACTTGCTGTTACCACCAGTAACCACTTGTGTCACCAAATCAACCAGGGCTGAAATCTAATGGATTATAACTTTAAAGAGAGTAATGACTAATTAAAAATAGATTACACCACCACGTTGGTGGAAAACCCACCTGATGGTTGACTTGATTGGACATTTATATTTACAATTTTTTTGCTTGACTGTCTTATTTTTCTTATTTTAAGTTTTGTTATGTTTCCTTGAAAGCACAATGATAAGCAAAGACATTCGTAACTGTGCAAACTGGCATTTAGCTGCCAATACTCAATATATTTTATTTTCAAATATGCACATTTGAACCCATTTAGAGCATGCTGACAACCTACAGGGTTGAAACCTCATCCTACATGTTAGAGAAATTGTCAAATGAATCCACTATAGTGTGCCAGTTTGGGCTTTTTTTAGGCTCCAAAGTAACAAACAAACACAAAAATGCATTCGTGTCTAAAACAAAGTACACAGTAAGATAAGTAGAGCACATCGCCTTCTGTGTGCCAAAGACATTGTTATCTTGTTGGTTGGGAGCACCGCTGTTTTACTGTCATTACTTCCTTAAACACTAATTTTATAGCATTTCTGCATCATTGGGTTGTATACAGTGGACAGTCACAGGGGAGGCGGAGGGACAGAGACAGAGCAGATAATGTGATTTCCGAAGCCAGATCCACACCCAAAGCATTACGACTATAAACTGTGTGACTTCACTTATATACTGTTATTGTCACTACTTTCGAAAACCCAGTGATGCTCACTTAATGAAACAAGAGCGACCACGCTGTCCTGACATGTGTGGAAGTGAAAAAAGGCTGGATCATTTAATTTGTTTCATTGGTTCCAAGCCTCATAAATTCTAAGAAGATTATAGAGGTTATGAAGATCATGCGGGGGTCACAAAAAAAGAAAACAACCACTGATTTCACAAAAATATATTGCTTGACACAAATATTAAAGAAAACGTGTCCCAAATTGTGATGTATTACATTTAGGGGTGACCTTTAATCCTCAAAATGAAAATAAATTAGGGTTTTTTATGGTATCTAAACCCGTATATTTGAAATATTAAATAATAAACTCCATCTTTTGGCTTTAAATCAGAAAAATAACGAGTAAAACTCCTTATTTATACAAGACACCAGGCAGCTCTAGACTAAAGCACATTGGGAAATATACAGTAAGGTACCAAAAGACATCAAAATCAGAAGTGGAATCAGTATCAGAAATCAGAGTTGAAGCAACTGGAGCACAGAAATATTGACCTGGTTAATTGGTGCTGACACATTGAAAGAAGCATGGGAGTGACACACTGGGTCCCGGGGAAACCATAACAGGAGCTCACATATTATAGCGTAGATAAGACAGGCTGCATGGCGGCAGACTAAACATAAACACTCTGCAGGTATACATTCAGAGCTGAGGAATCTTTCCACTGCGGCAGCACGACAAAGTTGGTAACAGCTGATGTTCAAAGCGGAGCTGGGCTGAAACTCAGCAAAAGATTCAACACAGATGGTAAAAACACAACAACGCTGATTTGCAGACTGACTAGCTAATACCTGCCTCACTGCTAATATGTACGGCATACAGATTTCCATATACTGTACAGTATTACCTATATACGCAACAGTAGCAGCAAAAACAAAGGCAGCATGAGAGATAATCAGTCTTAAGTCCTCATCTAAACTACACCCAGTCTGTCCAATGCCTGCTGGCCCTGGGGATTGTGCTGGAGTTTTAATCCACTTAAAAGCAGAGGACCTCTGCTGCTGTTTCCAAGGGGCTTGACCCACGTTGCATGCACACACACACACACACACACACACACACACACACACACACACACACACACATGCACGCTTCTCATGTTTTGTGCTCAAACATGTAGTTTCCTGCGTTCGCCATTCTTGATCTTTTTTTTTCCCCTCTCTCTGACTCAGCCTGGCAACATCCCCCTCCCACTCTATCAGTGTGTGTGTGTGTGTGTGTGTGTGTGTGTGTGTGTGTGTGTGTGTGTGTACCTGTGTTATCAGGACAGAGGACACAGTCCGTGATCCCCCAGGCCTTCCCGATCCCTCTGCAGCACATTTCCCTGCTCCTCAGACCAGGCAGAGGAGAGCTGCACTGCACACACACACACACACACACACACACACACACACACACACA